>CM051235.1:18664985-18849985 GCA_027917425.1 Gastrophryne carolinensis | reverse complement strand
GCTCCCCTGTCAGAGAAAAGAGCACAGTAATCAGTTGTATCTGTAAATGTCAGAGCTCACCAGCAGAGGGCCTGGTAGGTTAAGGTTCGCAGGGACTTGGAGCTTACCCAGACAAGTTTAGATCTGCTTTGCAGGTTTCCATAATAACTGTATTTTACATTGACATGTTCACTATTTATATAATTTATGTTACATATATATGTCAGGTCATTTGCATTTCAAACTAATAAAGATAGTATATCAAACCTCACAGTTTTACATTATATTTTTTTTTTTTATTTTGATGACATCATGGGAGCTTGAGCTCTTATTATTATTACTTTTTCATTATTAAAGGATATGTCCACGTCTCTAGACTTTCACTGATATTCCAGGGGTGGCCAATCAAAGGAGTAACTAGGAAATCTGCAAACTGTCTCCCGCGACCCTGGTTTGCAAAGGCGTGAGCTGCGCTTCTAGGTTCCAGCTGGCGGGTGGGTTTGGCCTTACACAGTAGTATGCAGAGTACAGAGGGTCCCATTGTTTTTAATGGGAAACGCTGTACTCAGGCCACTCCCATCTGCCATCCGAAATCCAAAAGCAGAGCCCCCGGCTTTACAAACCTGTCCTGCAAGAGACTAATCGGCGGCCTGGCAGTGGCAATAAGGCAGGGCTGTAGCTAGGGGGGTAGGGGGGGCACGTTCCCCCTGGTGCAGCAGGTCAGAGGGGTACCAAAGGGGGGCCCGAACACAGGGAGGGTGCATTATTTTGAATCTTTGCCCCGGGGGGCCAGAAAGCCTAGCTACTCCTTTGGGTAAGGTAAGGGGATCTCCTAGTTACCCCTTGGACTGGACTGTCCACAGAAGTGTACTTTTCCTTTAAAGTAGACCAAAACTCTGTATTTTCACTGTCCCATGTTTAGGTCCGCCCCCCTGGGGCACTCCAGTTTGGGGTGTCCCGTTGTGTGAAACCCCGCCGTTCGCCTAGCAGATACACCTTTCCTTCGTCCAACGACAAATGCGCGGCCACTCATCCAATCAGCTTCTCTGGCTACGCATATTAATGTACGTCTGGAGAAGCTGCACACATCAGCCGGGCACGGCATCGCTCGCATCCTTCGGCTGTGCGCGGCCACGCACAGCCATTGAGTTGCGTCCAAAGAGGACCCAAAGGTGAGAATTGCCGGTGAACCGGGGGTTTCACACAGCGGGGCATCCCAAACTGGGAGAGGGAATCAACCTACCCTGGAGTCTTATAGAACCCAGGGTCAGTTCTGGTGCGCTTTAAGTGGCTATCTAGGCAACAAAAAATCCATACAGTACCTCTTGTCTCCTGCTGCTGTTTCCATTATGCGGCTTTATAAAACATATCTGGTCCTGAGCAGGGGCGGACTGGCCATAGGGAGCCCTGGGACAATGCCCGGTGGGTCGCACTGCTTTGGGGCCAGTTGGGCTGCTGCTTTTAACACCCACATTCAATCCTTGCACCCTTAGTCTCCCTCTCACCCTCCTGTACCCAGCCCCACTGTACCCACAAGACAGGGAACCCCAGACCCCAATGCTATAGCCCCACTGTACCCACAAGACAGGGAACCCCAGACCCCAATGCTATAGCCCCACTGTACCCACAAGACAGGGAACCCCAGACCCCAATGCTATAGCCCCACTGTACCCACAAGACATGGAACCCCAGACCCCAATGCTATAGCCCCACTGTACCCACAAGACAGGGAACCCCAGACCCCAATGCTATAGCCCCACTGTACCCACAAGACAGGGAACCCCAGACCCCAATGCTATAGCCCCACTGTACCCACAAGACAGGGAACCCCAGACCCCAATGCTATAGCCCCACTGTACCCACAAGACAGGGAACCCCAGACCCCAATGCTATAGCCCCACTGTACCCACAAGACATGGAACCCCAGACCCCAATGCTATAGCCCCATTGTACCCACAAGACATGGAACCCCAGACCCCAATGCTATAGCCCCACTGTACCCACAAGACATGGAACCCCAGCTCCCAATGCTATAGCCCCACTGTACCCACAAGGCATGGAACCCCAGACCCCAATGCTATAGTCCCACTGTACCCACAAGACATGGAACCCCAGACCCCAATGCTATAGCCCCACTGTACCCACAAGGCATGGAACCCCAGACCCCAATGCTATAGTCCCACTGTACCCACAAGACATGGAACCCCAGACCCCAATGCTATAGCCCCACTGTACCCACAAGACATGGAACCCCAGACCCCAATGCTATAGCCCCACTGTACCCACAAGACAGGGAACCTCAGACCCCAATGCTATAGCCCCGGCATCATGGTTGGGGGGCCTCAGCAGTGATGTCCACCACCAGTCCTGTGAATGAACAGCCACATTTGTCAAAGCCATTTAAGCCTGCCCCCCTCTGTTGTACACGCAGAGGGTGAGTGACAGATGCAGGGGGTTGTTATTCCAGCGTGGGCAGCCATTCGTCCGGCGAATGGAGGAGGAACCTGAATGCAGCGAGACCTTTTTCTACTCTGGACAGGCAGGATAGGATTAAAGTTGTCCTATCACCGGGATAGGTTCTTGTCCCTGGGGCATCTCAATTTAGGATGCCCCGCTTTGTGATACCCTCCAGATCGCCCCCACACAACTCATCTTTCCTCTGTTCCAGTGGTGTATGTGTGAGCTGTTGTCCAATCAGCACTTTATGCTATTCACAGACAGTGGCGGACTGGGGCCAAAAATCAGCCCTTTCTCCTGTCCGGCCCAAGACATCCCTGCTGAGGCCCCCCACCATGATGCCGGGGCCTTAGCATTGGAGGCTGGGGTTCCTTGGGTTGGGGCTGGCTACAGGTGGCTACAAGGGAGACTAAGGGGGCAGAGTTTGAATGTTGGTGTTAAAAGCAGCAGTCTTAAAGGAGCCACAGCACTTAACCCTGTTAGCTTGCAGACCAACAATCTGTCTCTAAATCTGGTTGAAAACAGAGGCTCGGTCACACACATATCTGCAGAAGTATGAGAAGCTGCACCACCGCGCCAAGGTGCCTCTGTGAGGTGCAGTCCTAACTCTAATCTCTGAGAGCCCCATTTGGGACATACAATGCAATAGATAAACTGGTTGCCCTAAACCTCAAGTGCAGCCCATGGGGTGGAAGGGTCGAAGACCTCGCAGTACAGCCTAGACCCCACACCCCATGTGCTTGCACAAATTCAATAGAAACAAAAGGAGGGGTGACAGCCGCTCAGACCATTTTATAACTAACCTGGAAGGTACACGTGAGCAGGGCAATTAGGAAACACAAGTCTTAAAGTGGACCAACACCCAGGATTTTCACTATCCTGGGTGTTGGTCCATTTCCGCGGGGCACCCCGATCGGGATAAGCCGCCGCCGCCGCCTCTCGCGCGTCCCTCTTACAGGGCGCACGCCGGCCATTCACAAACGCCCGATTATCCGTCGCTTGTCCGTCGCCGATAAGGTAAGATTTTATGGGCTTTCTGGGGGGTTTCACACAGTGGGGCATCCCGATTTCGGATGCCCCGCGGGGAGGGAGCTGATCGGCCCAGGAATCTTATAGATTCCCGGGCTGATCAGGGGTGGGTGTTGGTCCAGCAGCCCAACTGGCCCCAAAGCAGAGCATTGTCCCGGGCCTCCTTATGGCCAGTCTGCCATAACTATATGGGGTGTAGGGGGGTGACTGCACCGAGGCCCAGCAGATCAGGGGGCCCCCATATATTGCTCTTCTTATTTTTCAGATTTGTGCTCATTTGGCCTCATTTAGAGACAGGAAGCATTTGTTTTACTATTTAGCTGTATAGTTACATAGAATTGAGGTAAAAAACAATGTATGAGCCTTGAAAGGGCCCTATTTAATCCTCGCACCAGGGCCCCATCACATTTAGTTATGCCGCTGGCCATGCATGCTGTTACATGGCATAAAGCCCTGGCATACGGAACGGGAGTCATCGAATCTCTAGTTTCCCTGCAGTCCATGGTGCGCTCCCGTCCCCAGAATTGGGAAGCCACATACAGGCTGATTCATTACTAACGCCAGGTATCGGCAGATGAGCGTCTGTACAGTGGCGCCTAGAGCGACTGCTAGTATACACTGTAAGTGGGTATCGGGCGCTGTAACAGAGCACCTCAATCGATGTAGTAACCTGCCCGGCATTGATGAATGTGATGTGTGTTGGGCGTTCTAACACCAGTACAGTGCTGCAGGGAGCGAGGGGTAGCGCCAGCCCAGTGCGTCCGACTCTCGGCGCTCCACACCATACTTATCAAAAAAGGACGCACACACAGCGTTGGCGCTCTAAAGCTGGTCGCTATAGCATAGAGCGCCAGACGCTGTGTGATTAAAGTCAACACATATCCACCAGTAACAAAGTGAAAACACATGGAATGACATTGTTATAACACTGTGACATTGATACTTTAATGCCAGACCTGTAATGACAATTCTGTATAAAAAACAAAAAAACTCAAAAAAGTTTTCAAAAATGACTCTTTCTAGGCCAGGAGACGTCACACAATGATTTGAGAGCGAAAAAAACTGAAAACAGAAGAAAAGTAACCTCCATTATAATGTATAAGAGAACGACAGATAGCGACAGGTAATACCTGGCGCTCTGGAAGCTAGAGCACCGGCGCTATACACTGAGCCGCCTGTAATAATACATATGACGCTACATGGCGCTGTTAGAGTCGCTCACCAGATCCGCTTTCATAAATGTGGTTTTGCGTACAGTGCTTTGCGTTTACCAGACGCTTCCTGCCGCTATCCCTTGATGAATAAGCCCCATGTCCTAGTTTCCAGCACATACTGCCAAGCAGCAGTGCAGTGATAACTATAAAAAATTACCCTCTAACCCCCAAAATCTGTACAAGACAGAATCTGATGCCCTTTTACATTGGGCCGTCTCCCGGGGGGTAATTAGTCTCTTTAAAGTGATTGGCAAGTTAAAAGTTAAAAAATAAATATCAGTAACTCACCTTACATTAAGTCCCTCCAGCGCTCTCCTTCCTGCTATGTCTGTATACTTAGTGAGGAAAACACCTTCTCATTCAGCTTTCAGTCTCCACTCCACTGACCTGGTCCTTCAATCAACCTTCAGTGGACCGAGAACCGAAACACCCCCAACTCCCTTCACAGACATCCTGATTGGCTGCCTCTGCAGCTATGAAACCCTGCCCCCCTCCCTCCTCTCTGATCACACTATGTGCTGGCAGGCTGGAGACACTCTTAGCCTGCAGCATCTATCACCCCCTTTTTCTGGTAACACTATGTGCTGGTAGGCTGGAGACACTCAGCCTGCAGCATCTCTCACCCCCTTTTTCTGGTCACACTATGTGCTGGCAGGCTGGAGACACTCTTAGCCTGCAGCATCTATCTCCCCCTTTTTCTGGTCACACTATGTGCTGGTACGCTGGAGGCGCTTTTAGTCTGCAGCATCTCTCACATCCTATTTCTGGTCACACTATGTGCGGGCAGACTGGAGACACTCTTAGCCTGCAGCATCTATCACCCGTTTTTTCTGGTCACACTGTGTGCTGGCAGGCTGGAGACGCTTTTAGTCTGCAGCATCTCTCACCTCCTTTTTCTGGTCACACTATGTGTGGGCAGGCTGGAGATGCTCTTAGCCTGCAACATCTCTCACCCCCGTTTTCTGATCACATTATGTGCTGGCAGGCTGGAGACGCTCTTAGCCTGAGCATCTCTCACCCCTTTTTTCCGGTCACACTATAGCCTCGATTCAGAGACACATTCGTCTGGACTTCCGTGGCTGTCTGTGAAAGGGTGTTTGTCACTTTTTTGCTTTTTTTCGTTCATTTTTCATTCGTACGAACGTTCGGGAATGCCCCTTCGATGAACGGAAGCAAATCGGAACATTTCCGTTAGTTCGGATCATTTTCCAAACAAAATCGGAAATTTTTCGTTCGTTCAGATAACTTCCGTTGCTGGGATGGGTTTCTGTCTGATTCAGAGAGCTGATTTCCGACGGACCACCACCCTATAAACCAGTTTCATTTCCGAGCCACTTACGGGACCTTTGAGGGCTCGGATTGCTATTGTTGAACATGTTTTGCGGCTATGTGGAGGAGTCTGGGCGCCTTTATCACCAAGGCATTGCATGTATCAGCATGGCCGAAGCCATAAATTGTATAGCAATGCATACCTGAATCAATACATTTCATGTAAGCCTTATAGATGCATTTTAATGCTGACCTTAATTAGTCCTTAGCATGTAAACATTTATTTTCCCACACATCCATATAATTGCTATATTTTTTAGACGTACGTCCTTTGTGAATTATATTTGGAATGTTGAACTTGAATTTTAATTTGTTGTAGGAGTTATTGTTTTAGTCGGTTACCTTTGCTTTGTGTAATTATTTTATATTTGGTTGCAGGAACCGCAAGATGTGCCACTCACACAACATACAAGCAGTGTTTGGTCCAGCTATGCGATTCCTCAGTGTTCTTGCAGGGCATCCAGGGTCGTCCCATGATGCTTATATATTGCAGAGCTCTGGCTTATTTCGTCAATTTGAGTCAGGAGAATTATCTGGTAGATGGCTTCTGGGTAAGTTTGCTCACATTCCATCAATCCATTTTCACTGTATGGCAATGAATATAGTTGATGACTCATGTCTTAACCTATAGCTGTTTTTAGCCCTTGATGACATGTTAAACAATATTGTAGCTTAGAATGTGTATTTTATGTTAGTATTTTTAAATTCTTTCAGGGGATTCTGGATATCCACTCTTGCCCTTGCTCCTGATGCCCGTTCTTTGCCTGCAGAATGCGGGCCAGGGGTTCTCTAATCGGGCACTATGCAAAACCCGGGCTGTGGTGGCGAGGGCCCTCTGGCTTTTGAAGTCCAGATTTAGGTGTTTGGAGTTTGGACCATACGGGGGGGGGGGGGGGGGCACTGCAGTATGACCCCAACAAGGTTATACCAATATTTTAATTTACGTTTTTTAACAGCGACCACACGTGCCAGAGTGGCACAACTGAGTGTCAGGGTCCTTCAGTTGGTGGGCGAGATGCAGGAGCTGCACAACTCGTTGGGGACCACAGATGAAGAATAATGTTCAGTGGCCTGCCATTGCTATGTATTTTGTTTTTTATAGTTGTAAAAATTTGAAATTTTCAAAATTTTTAAAAATGTTTTATTATTTTATGATGGAATAAAAAAAAAATTACAGTGTAATTTCATTTACAAAATACATTAACACAAAACTAATGGGCCCAGAAATATTTAAAAATTAATATTCACATGACCGAGAAGTGGTTTGGGTGAGCTTTAAGGGGCCAAAAGGGAAGATGGAGGATAGTGCTAAGTGATTTAGCTAAACATTGAAGTAGAATTGAGGGAAGTTTGTAGTGCGCAGGCGCAAGATCGTAAGGATTTCCGTCTGGACGAATATTTATTGAAAAAGGGAAACAGAATCTAACGGGAAACGTAAAGGATTTGTGGGAGGATATGATGGGAAAAGGGCAAAAACGAAAGCCTACGTTGTAACATGTGAAAATAAAACGGAAAAGTCACGCTGGAAAATGACATCCTCGTATTCGTAATCTGCCGTACGAACGCAAGGAAACTTTACAGAAGGATTGCAATGCATGCATAGAATCGCTCGTACACTCATACGAGAGCGGAAACATTTAAAACAAAAAACAGATCGGCACTAAAACGGACGTTTTATTTTGTCTCTCTGAATCGAGTCTTATGTGATGGCAGTGATAACTAATAAGGCACAATGCACTTATTTTTTTTACTATGATATATGTAAAGCACACAGTGTGCTTACATCACATCGCTGTTGCCACACCCACTGTTTCGCCTCATTTTTTTCTCTGTATCTCTAATACTTTTAAAGATAAATTACAAACTACAGGGTCTTTTGAAAACTGATTGAAGTTTGGGACAGTGCAATGTGTAGGGTGATCGCTCTTAGTATAACTTTAAATACCTGATGGTGGATTTTCCTAGAACACGTTACATTCTATATTCTACCTAAACTTCACATAAACTTCACTAAACCCTCTGAAAGACCCATTGTATTTGGAGGGCTTATGGACTTACCTGGCGAACATATTCATGGAGCAACTAGAAGAGAGTGAACTACTCAGACCACCCCAGTATATCAGCTATTTACCTTGTTGGCTACGCTATGTGGATGACATCTTCTTTGCATGAGCAGGGACCGGGGACGAGCTCGTAGTGCACCTTATACCTAAATACAGTAAATCCTTCCATAAAATGTATTACAACCATGCAAAACTTTCTAGACGCCAGTAAAGTAATAAAATCTGTCAATAAATGTCATACAGACATTAAAGCACTGCTGCGGGATAGTTTCCACCCAACACATATTTTTAGGGGCATAATCACTGGACAATTACTCAGAATACTCACCGAATATATTGCAATGACAACAATATCGTAAAAAATGCCACTAAAGTGGGTAGTAAGGGTCAAATTATGAGGGCGCAAGGGACGTGCACCGCGGGGGGCCTTCACCACTTGTCCTTCAAAGAGGGCCTCCACCTTTGGGTCATGGTCTGGTCCAAGACACCCCACATATATTCTGAGACCCCTCCAATGCCAACTTATGCCATAAAAGTGTGTTTTCACACTGAGCACATACACTCCCCCCCAGGGTGGCCATTGGTCGATTCTCCATATAAGTGCGCCGGCGTTCTCCAAACCACTTTTCAATGTAAATACCTGTGACTTTCACCAGAAAATTGCAGCGCAAACACAGCAAATCCCCCGTTTGCTGGGACGCTAGGTACACCTCACCAGACACAGTTGCCCCAAGGTCTAAAAAGGCGCAAAGGATGTCTGCTTACAGTGAAGGCCGATGAACCACGAGGGTATCCCGAAGCCGAGGTCGTTCCCAGGTAGTCAGTCCGGAAAGTGCGTCAGAGTACAGGGATGAGACAGGTGCGTAGTCAGGGGTAGCCAAAGGGTCAAGCCGGGAGGTCAGAGATCGCGGGGTATCCAAAGTTTGACAAAGCAAAGGTCGGTACAGGCAGCAGACAGGAATGGTCGATCAAGCCGGGTCGGAAACAGATAATAACTAAACCGAATCACAAGCGACTATCACGGGCACGGGGTACTGGGCTGACTCCATATTTATTGGAGAATCGACCAATGGCCACCCTGGGGGGGAGTGTATGTGCTCAGGGCCGTATTTGGTGTTCATGCTGCCCTAGGCGCTTCAAGTGCTGGCGCCCCATTTTCTTAAATGCCGTTGGGCTGGGCCGTCTTCAGGTTTACGCGGGTCCTTGGACAATAGAATATCAGTGGGGTCCCTTGCGATGTGGTATGACTCCATACATGGTGATAAAGTTGCATGTAGAACATAAGAATAAAAGGAATGACAGAAAAAATGGAAGGAATCACAAAAATAAAAAAATATATGCATATAAACAAAGAACGGAAGCACAAAATGAATGACAGAAACAAAGAATGAATAAATGGAAAGACAGGGAAAAAGCAGGTAAGACAGAGAGAAGGAATGGGGGAACAAAGAGCTGGAAAGAAAGAAAGAAAAGAAGGAATCACAGAAAAAAAGAAGACATAATGAATAGAAGGAATGAAAGAAAAAAAGGAAAGGATTGGCATAACAGTTAAACGAAAGAAAGAAAAAGACTCGAAGGAAAGAATAGAATAGAACAAAAGAAACAAAGAATAGAAGAACTGACAAAGAAAAAGTCTCTCCCAGTGGCCAATTTGCCCCTGGCTGACAGTCCTTAGTCCTGGTTACTGCACAGTCCTGCATAGGGGCTGCCCAGGGCAGTGGGCCCTCCCAAGGTGCAGTGGCCCTGGTATCTGCCTGAGATGCCCATTGCTGACGCCTGCCCGGATGTCGCAGTCCGCCAATAGAAAAAATAAATGTGTAGAGAGGAGAGGGGCAAAATGCAGAGAAGCATGCTCTTGTATTATAGATTGCCGACACAGAGGAGTCACATGGTCACAGCAATAAAGGGGAGAGGATGAGGCTGCAGACTGCCTTTAACCCGTTGCACCCTCTGCCCCCTCTATGTACACACTGTGGGGGAGCATTTGTAAGGAGGCATTAACATGCCAACAGTTTATTTTTTACTATAACTGTAATGTCAGAGCCCCCCCCCCCCCCTTTGCAGGTGGCCACCCTAGGCACAGGCCTAATGGTAAATACAGCCCTGTATGTGCTGATTGGTGCAACTTACAACACTGTGAGTGATTGTAGGCACTATCCAGGGGCTGGTCAGTCTTGGCAGCAAGGCTGATCAGCCCCTGATTCCCATTAGGTTTGGAGCCCTCTGCGCTGCCTGCCACAATTTACAGACTGCAGGAGGCTGCCAGAGTGACGCAACGCGCTCCCCGTCATCCAGGAGCGCCACCGCGCTCAGCAGCAGGAGCGCCAAGTCGAGTAGCCGCGTCGCCCAGCAGATGCTCGCAACGGGCTCCTGGCAGAGAAAAGTTCCTTACATAAAGTCTTTGTTCCCTGCAGTAAGTTTTGCTCAATTCGCTGTCATTTTCTCCTCTGGCCGCAGGCATGGAGAAAGAAGGGCGCCGGCCCTTTTAGGGCTGGCAGCCCCATGACTGGCCTGCGCTTCCTGTTGGAAGCTGACCAGCCATGGGATTGGGGGAAGAGATCGGGGGAAGTGACCTCAGGGGGGGGGGGGGGAGAATATAGGGTCGGGTCCCCCCCTCCTCTTCCTCTTTGGCCCCTGATCTCTTCGCTGGAACGTGCGGTCAGTACTGACGCCCGTCCAGACCCCATTTAAAAAAAAAAAAAAAAAAAAGAGGGAGAATGGAAGCCCTAATGGCTGTCCTGCGTCGGGAGGTGGAGCGGCGAGGACTGGGTGAGGAGTTTATTGTCCCCAGCCGTCTCCTCGCCGCCCCCTCCTCCCTCGCGCTCCCGACGGGTTCGGCGGGCGATCGCCCGCCTCAGCCCGTCCCCTCCTCGCCGTGCTAGGCGGCGCGGGAGCCCCCCTTCATCAGCCGTCGGGCCCGGCAGGCCCTCCTCCCCTGCGGGCGCGGGCCCCTCCCACCCTCGGCGGGCTTCTGCGGCCCGGCGCTCCCTCCCGCCCCCCGCCCCCCGTGCCCGCGGCCCCTCACCTACCTGCTGCGGCGGCGCGGCCACGGTCCAGAAGTGGCCGCGCGCGCCGGGTGCAGGGGCCCTCTGCTTCCTCCCCGCCGGCCGGGACAGAGACACAAGCAGGTGGCCTCGCGCTGGCCGCCTGCTCTAGCAGTGGAGCCCCTGGCGTCTCTGCTGACGCTACAGGGGCTCCGGGAATTGGCAGCAGGGGGGGCACAGGGAGGGACCCCCCGGCGTCCTCACGGACGCTGGCAGGGCTCCCTCTGCTCTATGTACAGGAGCCCCGGCAGGGCTCCTAATTCAGCACATTTGTGGGGCCAAAGGGGGGGAGCCCCCAGTGTCCTCACGGACACTGGCCGGGCTCCCTATGCAGCACCTTCTGGAGCCCCAGGCGTCGTTCCCGACGCCTCCGGGGCTCCGGACTCCATATTATGGGATCAGTGGGGGGGAGCCCCCGGCGTCATTACTGACGCTGGGGGGGCTCCTCCAATTGGAAGTACAGGAGCCCCGGGCGCCTGTTCTGGCGCCGCCGGGGATCCTAATACAACACACAAGGGGGGACACAGGGGGGGACCCCCCGGGGTCCGCACGGACCCTTGTCGGGCCCCTGCAATGCACGGTACAGGGGCCCCCAGCGCCTGGAGTGACGCGTGGGGGGCCCCTCAAGCGGCACACCCCCCGGCCCCCTCGGGCGTCCCAGCTTGGGATGCCCTTAATTCTCTGGTCGCGCGCTCTCCACCCCCCCCGCCCCCCCCACTCGCAGCGCCCAGCGCCCAACCGCCCCACCCCATTTCAGGGTTGCTGGCGGGGCGGGGGGGTCATTGACCCCTCCCCCCAACCAGCTGCAAGCTTGGCCGTTTGAGCTGGCTTCGCCGCTCCCGGGCCTAGCGAGACTGGCGTCCACCCCTCTTAGCGCGCCCCGCGCCACGGATGATCCAGCCCCGCGTCCCAGCTCACGGGGGGCGGTTGGCATGGAACGGACAGACTCCTCGCTTCTTCTTTTCTCCCAACAAGCGATGTCCGATCAGGAAGGGATCCGGAGTGGCATGGCGGTCGGGGCATCAGGACGATGGGCCGGAGAGGCCCGCGCTGAGTCGGCCAGGCTTGCGGCGTCCAGCGCGGGTGGGACGAGATGTTCATTCGGAGCTCCAGCGGCGGCCTCGGGGTCGGCGAGTGCGTCGGGACATCCGGCAGGAGGCGGGATCCGGGGTCAGTCGGGCCCTGGATCTCTGGATGACGGTCGTGGGGAGGGCATCCCGAGCGGCGGGGCTAGGCATCAAGGTGAGCCTCTACAGATCGGCGTATCCAACAACGTGTCGCACTCGGGGTGTGAGGGGCTCGCCGGGGGAAGTGGCTCCGGTGGGTTGGGGGGTTTTATAACGGGTATGCGGGAGTTATTGGATAGATGGGAGGCTACGGGGTCGGAGTCGGCGGTGGACCCGAGGGGGGTGTGGGACCCGGCGTCGGCAAGGGGGGGAGTGCCCAGGGGGATGGTTGGAGGTTGTAGAACGGCGGTGGTGCAGACAGGGGTAGCGCCGGCGGATCATGACGTGGGGATGGATAAGGGACCTGGTCCAGAGATGGAAAAAAGGGGGGCATCAGTTTCAGATCAGGCTAAGGGGCACTCGTACATTTGCTTTGAGGGCCCGTTGGGGGGCCACCTGAAGCTGGAAGTTAAGGAAAAGATTTGGAAGCGGGAGTACGTGGATATTTTTACACTGCTCCCTCTGGAACGTTTTGGAACTGACAGATGGGGGAGGGGAAGGGAGCACTTTAAGGAAGAGGATGAGGATAGGAGGGCTTTTAGGTTGATCCCGAGGAGGAACTGGCTACAGGCTTTTGCGATCTTGGCGAGTGTAGTAAGGGAGAAGAACCCGGAGAATTGTTCTCCGCTGTTTTGTTACCTAGACAACATATGGGAGGCGCACCGGGTTTATGGGGGGATGGCATGGCTGAGGTATGACGAGCAATTCCGGCAGCGGATGTAGGTGTGTGCCGAGCTAGGTTGGGACCATAGGGACATTGGGCTGTGGTTGCGGGTTATGAACTCTCGGGGGGGGTGTATTCTACGGCGGCCAGCTCATCGCCCTTTCAGGGGGGCGCCACCTCGTCCACTCCAGGGGTGGCGGAGGCAACAAGGAAAGGAGTGTGCTGGGCGTTTAATGATTCCCAATGTAAATTCGGTGCAGGATGTAAATTCCGGCACGAATGCTCGGCCTGCGGGGGGAATCACTCCGTTGGGCGCTGTTTCAGGAGAGGACGGGGGGGGGGTTCAGGAGGTTCCCAGAAGGTCCTGCCAAGAGGGATAATGCCGGTGAAAGGAGAGGCGATGCTCCCGTGGCTAAATAGGTATCCGGATCGGCGGGCCGCACAGTTGCTGACAGAGGGTTTTAAGGAAGGTTTTAGGATCCCATGTCAGGCACCCCCCGGGGAAAGGGGGGCGGTAAAAAATTTGAAGTCAGCCAGGCTACATCCGGATGTGGTGAGGCAGAAGTTGGGAAAGGAAGTATTACTGGGTCGGATGTCGGGGCCGTTTACCTATCCACCGGTGGAGGGATTAGTGGTGTCCCCATTGGGCGTAGTGCCAAAAAAGGAAAAGGGGAAGTTTCGCCTGATTCACCACTTGTCCTTTCCAAAGGGGGGATCTGTCAACGATGGCATTGACCGGGAGTTGTCGTCAGTGGCGTACACGTCATTCGACTTTGCATTGGCAATGGTGCGGGAAGCGGGCCCGGGGGCGCTCATGGCCAAAACAGATATTGAAGCGGCGTTTAGGTTGTTGCCAGTTCACCCGGAGAGTGTGTACTTATTGGGGTGTTTCTTTGAGGGGGGGTATTATGTGGACCGCTGTCTCCCAATGGGATGTTCAATTTCATGTTCATACTTCGAGGCATTCAGCTCGTTTTTGGAGTGGGTGGTGAAGGAAAAGGCCGGGGGGAGGGCGTCCATAACGCATTACTTGGATGATTTTCTTTGCGTGGGGGCGGCGAAATCGAGGGAGTGCGAGCTCATCCTGGCATGCATGCTGGAGGTGTTTCGGGCGTTTGGAGTGCCGGTGGCGCACGACAAAACTGAGGGCCCGGCGACGTCCATCAAGTTTCTCGGGATCGAGATCGACACGGTGGAAGGGGTTTGCAGGTTGCCGGCGGACAAGGTGCGGGATTTGGAAACAGGGCTGGAAGGGATTCTTGGGCTTAGAAAGATTCGGCTGAAGCAGCTACAGTCAGTGCTGGGTAAGCTGAATTTTGCCTGCAGGGTGTTGCCGATGGGGCGGGTTTTTATGCGCCGGTTGTCGTTGGCGACAGTTGGGATCAAGGAGCCGCATCACTTTATTCGTCTAACGGCGGAGCTAAAGGAGGATGTGAGGATGTGGGTTTCCTTCCTGAAATCATTCAATGGCCTGGGGTACTGGTTGGATCCCATGAGATCGAACGATGAGGTGGAATTATTTACGGATGCGGCAGGTTCGGCAGGTTTTGGAGCTTATTTGAAGGGGAGGTGGTGTGCTGGATCGTGGCCAAGGAGGTGGGCGGAGTCAGAGCTGATCAGGAACCTGGCCTTTTTGGAGTTGTTCCCGTTGGTGGTGGCGATGGTCTTATGGGGGGAGTCTTTAAGGAACAAGGCGGTGTGTTTCCGCTCAGACAACACGGCGGTAGTGGCGGCGGTTAATTCTCAAACGTCATCATCCCCCCCCAGTCGTCGTATTGTTGCGCCAGCTGGTACTGGCATGCCTGCGGTGTAACGTATGGTTCAGGGCGGTTCATGTGCCGGGGGTTGAGAACGGGGTGGCTGATGCTCTTTCTCGTTTGCAGTGGGATCGGTTTCGGAGCTTGGCGCCCAAGGCGAACGCGGTCGGCGAAGTGTGCCCGGAGTGGTTGAGGGAGATCGTTTGAGCCGGTGGTTCGAGCTAATTCAGAGGTCGGTTGCGCCTTCTACGTGGGGGGGCTACTCGAAGGTGTGGAGACGCTGGTTCGAGCTGGAGAGGGAGTTTGGTGTTCCGCTCATGGAAGGAGAGAGGCAGGACTTGTTTGTCTGGTATGTGGGGGGAGCTATTAGCAGGGGGGGAGTCCCCGTCTGTAATAGACAAAAATCTGGCGGCCCTTGCCTTTTTGTGTAAGTTGGCGGGATGGAAAGATTTCACAAAAATGTTTTGGGTAAGGCAGGCTCTGAAGGGGTGGCGCAGGGAGCATAAGACAGTGGATACGAGGCGTCCGGTTTCCTGGGAGATTTTACAAGGGGTCATGGGTCGGCTTACTCAGGTTTGTTCGTCGGAATTTGAGGTACGGCTTTTTCAAGCAGCATTTTCGGTGGCGTTTTTCGGGGCATTACGGGTGGGGGAACTAGTTAGCCGGAGCAAGCGAGAGCCAGGTGGCCTCCAGGTGGATGATGTGTTTTTTTCGGGGGAAGGGGTTTGGATACGGATTCGCGTGTCGAAGACTGACCAGGAAGGTAGAGGGGTGAGTATATTTTTGGGTCAGCTGGGGCCGAATGTGTCATGTCCGGTTCTCCGCGTTAGGCCACTTACGGGGGGGCCATTGTTCATGCACGAGGATGGGACCTTTTTGTCGCGCTTCCAGTTTTTGGCTGTGTTTCAGAAATGCTTAGCGGTGATGGGGCTGTCTAGCAGGGAGTATGGCACTCACTCTTTTCGCATAGGAGCGGCGATGGAGGCGGCGAGATTGGGGTTGCCGGTGGACCTGGTTAAAAAGCTGGGGAGATGGGAGTCAAAAAGGTTTATGTCATATATTCGTCCAGGGAGAATTGAGCGGGTGTAACAGCATGGTGGGGGGGGGGAAGTGTCGGTACCGTTACTAATGTTATTTTATTTTAGACTCGGCGTGCTCGGTGTTGGTGGTCGGCCACTCATTTGTTTTTTGGGCGGCGCAGAGAGCGGCGGTGAGAAGGAGCGGCGAGCAACTCGGCATTTCGGGGGATCAAGCGAAGCTGGTGTGGGCCGGCATCAGGGGATTGAAGTGGCGGGACATGAGAGAGCACGTCTTGAAGTCGGCAATGAAGTGGGGTCCTCCAGGGGTGTTGGTGTGTCACACGGGGGGGAATGATTTGGGCCAGGTGCCGATGAGGCAGCTGATCAAATCGATCACTAGGGACCTCTTGTTTTTCTAGGGGAATTTCCCGGGGTAGTGTTGGTTTGGTCTGAGATAGTTCCTCGGTACGAGTGGAGGCATGCGCGGGATCCAGGAGCGATAGAACGGGTGCGTATCAAGGTGAATAGGGCAATTGCCCGGTTCGTTAGGTTGAACGGAGGGCTGAGTGCACTCCACGTGGAGGTGGAAGGAATCAGGGGTTTCTACAGGGCCGATGGGGTGCATCTAAACGGGTTGGGGCTAGATTTATTTAATCTCCTCCTTAAGGAGCGAATTGAATTGGCAGTGGAGAGGTGGCGGGCTGGGCGGCGCTAAGGTTTCAGCGCCGTCCAGCTTTGGCGGTCTCCTCTGCTCGGTTCGGGTCTGAGATGGCACGGAAAGTGGGGGTAGGTTACAAGGAAGCGGCTGTTTCGGCGGAAACGGGCCAGGAGGATAGGTGACTGAGTTTAAGGGGAGGGGAGGGACTAAGGGAAGGGGTTAAGGTGGATCTTGGCAGTTAGCCCCGTTGAGCTACCAGGCCTAGGAGGGATGCGGCCGGGCTCACGAATTGGCTTCTGTTTCAGATTCCGGGAGGTTGGTGAGCCTTCGGGCCGCCTCCCCTCCCCTCCCTTCTGTTGGTAGGTAGGGTGTGTTGGAATCTCAGACCTGGATCGGGGAGATCGGGAGTGCATTGTTAATTGTTATCTGTTATTGTTTTATGTTGAGGCTGTGGCCAATTAAATTCCATCAATTCCGAAGAAGTGGTTGTTGGCTCCTTTATTTTGGGAGTGTGGGTAGATTTGTGTTAGCTGAAGATGTATGGAACGCTAGCACAGTCAAGGCGAAATATGCGCTAACTTGTAAATCACCCCATTAATAAAAGACAGTTTTGGTCCTTCTTATTTAGTCTGGCACACTCTAAATAAGTCAGGCCCTAAATGTGATTGTCTAACCAAGAAGAGTAAACATCAGGAAGCCATCATTGTGACATAACTGTCATCGAGAGAAACCTTTCTGAATTACAGAAATGCTATAAAATACCTAAACAGTGTAATGACGAATATTGCTCCAACAAATGCCTTTATCCCCAACAAACACGGATGTTGCTCATCAGGCTCATTCTGCCAAGGACTTCAAAACCGTAAGGTAGGACGATTAAAAATTCCTTTTTCTTCTGCGCCGCTGAAGTTGTTACTTTTAAGACTGAAGCGGACTTTCCAAGAAATCTTGATATTTCCAGATAGGGTTCTAACATGGTCAACTTTTTTTAATTCATAATACAAAAGAGCTCCCAAAATCAGGATTAACTCAGCACCTACCATAAAGTTCACCTGTGTAAAAAATATTTGAGATTCAGCAACGCTGTTTCATTACTAAAGCCAGGTATCGGCAGATGAGCGTCTGTACAGCGGCGCCTAGAGCGACCGCTAGTAGATGCTGTAAGCGGGTATCAGGTGTTGTAACAGAGTGCCTCAGTCGCTGTAGTAACCTGGCCGGTATTGATGAATGTGATGTATGTTGGGCGCTCTAACACCAGTACAGCGCTGCAGGGAGCGGGGGGTAGCACCAGCTCAGTGCGTCCGGCACTCGGTGTTCCACACCATATTTAACAAAGCACTAGACACACACAGCGTCGGCGCTCTAAATCTGGTTGCTATAGCATAGAGCGCCAGATGCTGTGTGATTAAAGTCTGTTTTTGAACACATATCCACCATTAACAAAGCGAAAACACATGGAATGACATTGTTATAACATTGTGACATTTATACTTTAATGTCAGACCTGTAATGACAATTCTGCATAAAAATATAAAAAGTCAAAAAGGTTTCTAAAAATGTTTGTTTGCAGCCAGGAGACGTCACACAATGATTGGAGCAAAAAAAAAAAAAATGTCAAACACACTGATTAAACACAAGCAAATGAACGGCCATTGAAATACATGGGAGAGCCACACTGAGCAAAAGGTAATACCTGTAATCAATATAATTTGGAATTCACAGTCGAGGTCAGTTCCCTGGCGGTGAATTTCTTGGATTTGACTATGGCGGCGGCAGGCGGCACGTATTTTATTGGTTTTACTGATCTGGCCAGGTCGCAAGGATTGGGGAGTTGGTGAGAGCCACCCTCTGTATTTCATAAGCGTTGAAGTGTTTTTTAGCATGTAAGTGTATTTTTTACTAATAAACAGCGGTTGCATACGTTATCACACTAGATGTGTTTTTTTTTCTTTTTTCACTTTCCATGCACTTGTTATTGGTGCTGAGAACCATATATATTACCATATGGGGGTGATCTGAAGTATTGTATGGAGTAAGAACTACATGTAGCCCTATCAGCTGAATTCATTGAATCATTTATCGGGGTGGTGAATTACACCTATGCTCTTTGTGGTCTGAAGTGTTGGATGGAGTGAGGAGCACAGGATTGCAATGATCAAAGTCTACCAATTGAACCAATCTGGTAAGAAGATTCATTGGATGGTGGAGGATTAACATCAGCACTGTATCCTGGTGTGCATGCGTTTTGGGATATAATCACTATGGATTGTTAGTGCATGCATTTCGGGACAGCCAGAATTGTTTGGAAAATAAGGGAGCTCTGTGTTGTTACTGTATTATTAGTGATTAGCAAACTGATTCGAAATCCAGGGGAAACAATATTTCAGCAAGAACACAAATCCATTGGGACTTGTTCCGATTGAGTTTTTCCCTTAAATAGTTAAAAAAAACAACAAAAAAACACCCCCCCCCCCTCACTATCCTCTGGCGCATGTGTCCTCAGATGTTCTCCATTGTCTTCTGTGGGACAGAGGACACAGACCCTCGAACCCTCACTGGGCCCCCCTTTCACTTTGAGTGACAGGGGCACAAAGGGCTTCCTCCTCCCCTATAAATAGCCCCTCCTTGAGGTAGGTAGTGGGTGGGAGAAGCAGAGTGTGGGTTGGAGGGTCAGTGTTCTCTCATCCTGCTGAAGTTGCTGATGCCCAAAGATTGAGGTTATCTTTTTTTTAACGGGGATTCGTTAAAAATTCGATTCGTACAAAACAGATTTTTTAGAGAAATTCAGCAAATAATCTGCATTATTATTTATTATTATTATTAATAATAAAACTGCACCAGAACAGAATGGAGGCAGATCGGCCTCATCACTATACAATTACATTCCGCCTCTCAAACAATTATCCACAGAAGACTGTATTTTCAGAAAAAGAAAGTCTCTCAAGAACCTTTAATTTGTTTATTTTGATGGCAATAGAATACTAGAGAGTTGACGTGACTTCAGATAAGCTTATCTTATGTATGACGTTAATCCTGTAATTGACCCTTCATTACATCACATGCCTCACAGTCAATAAAACTCCAAGGCAGCGATAGTGGACTCTAGCTGAAGGTACTGGTTTTATATTGTTCTGTTTTCTGTTTCTTTATCTGACCTTATTATTTGTATTTATTATTTGTAACTTCCGGTGGTCTCAATACTCTTATTGCTATGCATGTCATATTTTGTTCTTCAAATTTACTTACTTTTTACTTTTACAAGGTCCAAGCGCCTTTCTCCTTCTCCTGAATTATCAATGTGTCAATATCACCTTTTACCCCGTTGCATCTTTCACATTTTTGTCCATCTGTCAACTCCTCCTAAAATTCTTTGCACAATCCATTCTTTTTCCTCTGGTCTACAAAGAAAGCCAGTCCTTGTTGTGTCCTCGTGGAGATTGGGTTCATCATTCTTCAGGCAGATCTTCAACCATCACCATGATGTATTATACATTTTCAAGACCAGACGTTCCATCTGGATGAAGCTGTACAGAGAGAGATCTGCACTGCGTCATTATCCTGTAACTCCTACGACTCTTCTCCTGTGATGCGTCATGTACCTTTAAGGCATTACTTTCGAAATAGAGGAAATCATATTGGTGACTTGGGCTTTTTTCCAGAAAGTCGTGCTCATTGTACCCCTCCAGTTTGTTCAGCACTTGTTCCTGCAGAAGTTAATGACCACTTTAACTGTTACCATCACTGTGAAGACACACTTTTCAGGCTACTGGGTATGAGCCCTGATTGCGGAGACTAGCGGACTAGCTCACCTCTTGCCCGGGAAGCCTGGAATCTAAGTGCCAACTTGGATTTCATTAGAACCCTTAAAGGTGGGGATAGACTGGGCTGCAGGAAGGCCCCAGGTCAGGCAACCTAGCAGTGGGTATTGCCAAATCTAGGAGACAGACCAGAGACGGACTATAGGTGGAGACAACCAAAGTCGTGGTTGGCAAAACTGGATCGTGGTCAAACAAGTTGAGGTTGTGGGCAGGCAGAACTTGATCGGAGTCATAAACAAGCCGGGGTCGTCAGGAGAGTGAAAGCGTAGTCAGGATTGAGCAAGGTCGGTACACAGGAGAGAAAACTGGAACTCAGGAGCAGGCAGGAGAGAAGACAACTGGCAATGCAGGTCAGGGCTGCACATGTGCACAATCAGTTGGATCGTATGCCGCGCATATGCGCACCGCAACAACAGATTGTGCTGCTAAGGCCGAACACGCATGCGCGCACGCTTACTGACACCACTATATTTAGTGCGCAAATGCGAGCACACGGAAAACCTTGGCTTCCTCTGCTGGGAAACAAGAGGAACAGTCCTGGTTCTATGACAACACCCTTGGAAAAGATGGCAGAGACTTGTAGGGCACACAACCACATTGTTATGGAAACAGTTCAGATACTTGACCTTTCTGTTCTTTTGCCTCTTTTCCAAGACCCCGATCTTCATCTTCGTATACTCCATCTGGTGAAAGAGCCACGAGCCTTTGCTTTCTCTCGAAAGTCATTCACTCTAGACACTGAAAACTGAATAGTCCTTAAAAATGAAAGAGAGCAAAACATTACCACAAACAGGGTCATGAAGAATAAAAGAAGATTTGCAAATCTCAGGTGGGCATCAATAACGTGACCAAAGTTGCCCCAGCCTTGTGGGCGATATATGGCTAATCGTCATGAGGACCTCGCTAGCGAACCTTTAAAAAGCATCAAGAAGATTTATTATAAATTATTATTAATTTTATAAATTTCACCGACCTTTCCATATCCAAAGACTTGGATCAGTGGGTGTACAATATTACCCATAATGAGGTTAAGGAGAAGAACGGCCTCATGTCCTTCTCACGAGATTCCTCCAAAGTGGTGCAAAAGTGGAGAACCGCTCTGGACTTAAGAGACGTACAGGAGATTCAAGAGTACTGCAAGGATCTCAGGCTGTCCAGAAAAATCTGAATGTGTCCTTAGTAGATAAGGAATGGTCACTGGAACTGAACTAAAGCATGATGGCCCCAAATGGACAAGAACTTTATTTAAAGTGGACCTCCATTGAAAAATGAAGAATGGTTGAGCCACCTCCCTTACCTTCCACTATGCTGACAGTAAAACAAATCCCAAGATTGGGCAGAGCTACAGATGCAGCCAGGCTGGAAATTATAACACTTGCACGACTGTCTCTCTTGCTCATGCTATACAAGAGGAGTCCCCAACCCTGCTCCTCAAGACCCACCAACAGGTCATGTTTTGTGGATCGCCACATAACTGGCTCCATAGCTCTTTCAGAGAACTAATTACTGCACTTGTGTATCTGTGTGGAGATCTACAATGTAAAAGTAGCCATTTGCCCATCTATTACAATGCAATTTGCTAACAGCTGATTGCAATGTTCTAGCGTTCTCCCCAGCAAGCTGCCATGCTGGAAATATCCCTCTAAGAAATAGCACATCTGTTCTTATTGGTGGTCCTCATCTACTCAGAAATTGGTGACTAGCTGTCATAGGTAGTTTTCCCTGATTTGTGTCCTGTTTTACTGTTGGCATGTTGGGGCATCCCAAATGCTCCAGGGGTGGAGGTGGGGTGGGGTGAGAAGACCTCCAGTCAGTATCATAGGAAAGTTCTTTGGAGCTCTGGATATTGTTCATTTGTCCATTTTGCTTGTATTTATTATGTTCTTTAATTGTATTTAGAAGCCAATCTAAATTCTTAAATAGAAAAGAGGGATACTGTCCTGCCTTTCTACATGCCCGGCTGGCCCTAAGTTGGAAGAAAAAAAAATGTTGGATGCTGAAGCTGCTGCTGGCGCCCTTGATGGGTCCCTTTGCTGCTCACGCTTCGAACAGCCCAAAGGCTGGCACTGCATTTATGGTTTCGAAAACCATAAAGAGTTTATGCAGCATCTGCAGCTGTTTCTCTATGATGGACTGACCTTGCCATCTAGATTATTTATGTAAATTTTCATTTCTGTAACTTATTTTAATGATAGTGCTCTTTCAAATAATTACCTTAATGACATGATCTAATAATTAAAATTAAAATTAATTAACTTAGCACTTCCAAAATGATTAAAATCCCTCTCTATATATAAATATATATACCTATATATATGTCATGTCCCACGGCGTTTGTTTTATTTTACCCGGGGTAACTGTTTAGTATAAGGTTTATTTACATAGGCTGAGCAGTGTGCCTTTAACACCCTTTGTCCCGCCCTGGCTCCCTTAGTCTTGCTGTGATGCAAATAACTCCTTCTTTCTTTCCCTCTCCCTCAGCCATTTCTACTTCAGCATCCAAGCAGTGCACACCTGCTGCTCCCTTCTGCATCTACAGTCTTTCTACCTACTGCTGGTGTATGGGTTACATCACAGGTTTCCTGCGGTATTGAACGTAGATGTCAAGATTCCTGCTGTAAGAAGTTTCGCTGCAAGATTCTGTACTGAAATAAAGCTTTTGAAACTTATTCCACGTGATCCACTAGCAGTTGAGTAAGCTATCTGCCAAACCTTATGAAGTAAAGAAAACATCCATCACAGACACACACAGGGAATGTAGAGCTGTCTACAGGATTCACATTACTGCCATCTGGTGAGTCAGAATAATATATATACTGTAAGGTCTTTACGTGCTCCCGTGGTCCTGTCCCGCGGCGCCTCTCCGCGGCAGCGCCTGGCTCCGGTCTTCCAGCGGCCGCCGCCTCCTGCGCTGGGGCCTCAGCCTCCGCCGCCTCCTCTGCCCCGGCGGCGGCGGCTGGGGTCGGCGGCGTCACGGGGGTCCCCTCCTCTGCTGCTGGCGGCTCCTCCGCCTCTTCAGCCGGCGGAGTCCCCTCTCCTCTCAGGGAGCGCGCCCGGTCAGTCACGCACGCGCGAGCACGTTCTCTATATGCCCCCCGGCAGCGCTGCTCCCAGCGCATTCACCGGGGGCAAGTTTCAATGGACCAGTTAGGTCCTAAGCCTGGGTGGGGAAGAACCCAGGGACTGGACAGCCTGAATGGCCAGGGCAGTCCAGTCCCTGGGGCTGCTCCTATAGGGAATCAGGTTGTAGTTGCACCAATCACCCTCACAGTTACATCAATCACCACATTCCCCTTCCCATTGGCCAGTTCCCCTTTAAATACGTTCCTGCCCGATCCACCAGTGCCCGTTATAGTCATTATTAGCTTGAGTGTGCTATTGGATTTGCGTTTAGTGTGTTCTGATCCGGCGCAGTCTTTGACCATTCCTGCCCGCTGCCCGCACCGACCATCTGCCTGTCTGACCTCGTCTCTGCCTTACCCCTTTGATACCGCGCTTTGGTGACCACCCGGCTTTTGACCCCTGCCTGTCTCGACCATTCTCCGTCTAACCCGTTGGATACCGAGCCCTGTGACCACCCGGCTTTGACCCCTGCTCGTCTCGACCATTCTTGCCTAACCTGTTGGACTCTACGTTTCGGACTCAGCCCGCTTGAACTTCCGATTTGGGATACCCCGGTGACCGGTGAAAACAGGTGATGAGCTATATAGTAAAGCTGTGACAGGTGTTTAAAAAATGAAAGGTACATTAAATATTAAAGTGGATTAAAACCCTTGTGGCTGGGCCCTGGAATCTAAAAGATTCCAGATCTGGCCGCTAGCCTACCTCCCGGGCGTCCTACACCAGATGCCCCGCTGTGTGAAATGCCTCCGGAGTACCAGTGACCTTACCTGATCTCAGTGGTTCCCACAATGCGTTCTCTGCTGTGATCAGAGACAGCTGTGGGACCACTGAGGCTTGCCGTGCTCACTCACACTGAGAGCACCAAGGCCCAGAGTGGCTGTTGGAACACTTTGTTGCATGATCCCGGAGGAACAAAATTGAAAAAGTACAAACTTTAAAGCCCAGCAACAGCTTCTTCCTTACATTACTGGAAATGGAGGAAAGGTACATGGCACAGGCATCAGGTCAGCTGCTTGCTGACTAATGCATGCTGTTGGGTTTACAGTCCTTTTTTTCCAATTGTTGGAAGGGTACCAACTATGTTGTCCCCATGTGAAGATAATTTATATTATCTGGGCCAGCTTCACATGTTATGCGAGTCTTTGGGTAGGAGTTTTCATTGTTATCACTGAAAAGGCCTACTACAGGGCAGACCTGTGGGGCACCTGTATTTGTTATCGTCGACACTCCTGTGACCTACTGTATATATATTCTATTTTTCTGTTTTTCTCTCTATCTATATATATACAACATGGCAAATATAGTATAGATTATGTATATGGTAAAAGTCCAAGCAATTATTTACAACATGCAGTTCAAGTCAAAGAGCAGAGATAAGAGCAGCAACATACTGTCGATCATAAAGAAAAATGATGTTCTCAGGATAGTTTCCAGTTAATAAAAAAAAACACAGCTACTGAATTTGTTTCCAACACTCCACACAGCAAATGTACCTAATACCAACACGTTCATCTGTCATCTTGCCTCTCTGCCACATGCTTGGGGCTCCCAAATGCTGGGTAGAATAGCTCCAGCCACCACTACCCTGTGAAGTGATATAGGGTTCCCTTCCCAAATATGTAATCAAGTCCATCAGACACAGTCCATGCATATTCCAACATTTCAGGGGTGCGTAGTCCCCCTTCCTCATGGAAGGAGTGCCAAACAGTGCCTAGTAGATTGCCCCAAATATAGGCTGTGTGTAGGAAAATTAAAAAAAAAGTCAGTGGGGGCATCCCTCAGTACAGGCAGTGGGGGCATCCGTCTGTACAGCCAGTGGGGGCATCCCTCTGTACAGCCAGTGGGGGCATCCCTCTGTACAGCCAGTGGGGGCATCCCTCTGTACAGCCAGTGGGAGTATCCTTCTGTACAGCCAGTGGGGGCATCCCTCTGTACAGCCAGTGGGGGCATCCCTCTGTACAGCCAGTGGGGGCATCCCTCAGTACAGCCAGTGGGGGCATCCCTCTGTACAGCCAGTGGGAGTATCCCTCTGTACAGCCAGTGGGGGCATCCCTCTGAACAGCCAGTGGGGGCATCCCTCTGTACAGCCAGTGGGGGCATCCCTCTGTACAGCCAGTGGGGGCATCCCTCAGTACAGCCAGTGGGGGCATCCCTCTGTACAGCCAGTGGGAGTATCCCTCTGTACAGCCAGTGGGGGCATCCCTCTGAACAGCCAGTGGGGGCATCCCTCTGTACAGCCAGTGCGGGCATCCCTCAGTACAGCCAGTGCGGGCATCCCTCTGTACAGCCAGAGGGGGCATCCCTCTGTACAGCCAGTCGGGGCATCCCTCTGTACAGCCAGTGGGGGCCTCCCTCTGTACAGCCAGTGGGGGCATCCCTCTGTACACCCAGTGGGAGTATCCCTCTGTACAGCCAGTGGGGGCATTCCTCTGTACAGCCAGTGGGGGCATCCCTCTGTACAGCCAGTGGGGGCATCCCTGTGTACAGCCAGTGGGGGCCTCCCCCTGCACAGCCAGTGGGGGCATCCCTCTGTACAGCCAGTGGGAGTATTCCTCTGTACAGCCAGTGGGGGCATCCCTCTGTACAGCCAGTGGGGGCATCCCTCAGTATAGCCAGTGGGGGCATTCCTCTGTACAGCCAGTGGGGGCATTCCTCTGTACAGCCAGTGGGGGCATTCCTCTGTACAGCCAGTGGGGGCATCCCTCTGTACAGCCAGTGGGAGTATTCCTCTGTACAGCCAGTGAGGGCATCCCTCTGTACAGCCAGTGGGAGTATTCCTCTGTACAGCCAGTGGGGGCATCCCTCTGTACAGCCAGTGGGGGTATTCCTCTGTACAGCCAGTGGGAGCATCCCTCTGTACAGCCAGTGGGAGTATCCCTCTGTACAGCCAGTGGGAGTATCCCTCTGTACAGCCAGTGGGGGCATTCCTCTGTACAGCCAGTGGGGGCATCCCTCTGTAGTGCCAGTGGGGGCATCCCTCTGTAGTGCCAGTGGGGGCATCCCTGTGTACAGCCAGTGGGGGCATCCCTGTGTACAGCCAGTGGGGGCATCCCTCTGTACAGCCAGTGGGAGTATTCCTCAGTACAGCCAGTGGGGGCATCCCTCTGTACAGCCAGTGGGGGCATCCCGCTGTACAGCCAGTGGGAGTATTCCTCAGTACAGCCAGTGGGGGCATCCCTCTGTACAGCCAGTGGGGGCATCCCTCTGTACAGCCAGTGGGGGCATTCCTCTGTACAGCCAGTGGGGGCATCCCTCAGTATAGCCAGTGGGGGCATCTGTCAGTACAGCCAGTGGGGGCATCCCTGTGTACAGCCAGTGGGGGCATCCCTGTGTACGGCCAGTGGGGGCATCCCTCTGTACAGCCAGTGGGGGCATCCCTCTGTACAGCCAGTGCGGGCATCCCTCAGTACAGCCAGTGCGGGCATCCCTCTGTACAGCCAGTGGGGGCATCCCTCTGTACAGCCAGTCGGGGCATCCCTCTGTACAGCCAGTGGGGGCCTCCCTCTGTACAGCCAGTGGGGGCATCCCTCTGTACACCCAGTGGGAGTATCCCTCTGTACAGCCAGTGGGGGCATTCCTCTGTACAGCCAGTGGGGGCATCCCTCTCTACAGCCAGTGGGGGCATCCCTGTGTACAGCCAGTGGGGGCCTCCCCCTGTACAGCCAGTGGGGGCATCCCTCTGTACAGCCAGTGGGAGTATTCCTCTGTACAGCCAGTGGGGGCATCCCTCTGTACAGCCAGTGGGGGCATCCCTCAGTATAGCCAGTGGGGGCATCCCTCTGTACAGCCAGTGGGGGCATCCCTGTGTACAGCCAGTGGGGGCATCCCTGTGTACAGCCAGTGGGGGCCTCCCCCTGTGTACAGCCAGTGGGGGCATCCCTCTGTACAGCCAGTGGGAGTATTCCTCTGTACAGCCAGTGGGAGTATTCCTCTGTACAGCCAGTGGGGGCATTCCTCTGTACAGCCAGTGGGGGCATCCCTCTGTACAGCCAGTGGGGGCATCCCTCTGTACAGCCAGTGGGGGCATCCCTCTGTACAGCCAGTGGGGACATCCCTCTGTACAGCCAGTGGGAGTATTCCTCTGTACAGCTAGTGGGGGCATCCCTCTGTACAGCCAGTGGGAGTATTCCTCTGTACAGCCAGTGGGAGTATTCCTCTGTACAGCCAGTGGGGGCATCCCTCTGTACAGCCAGTGGGAGTATTCCTCTGTACAGCCAGTGGGGGCATCCCTCTGTACAGCCAGTGGGAGTATTCATCTGTACAGCCATTGGGGACATCCCTCTGTACAGCCAGTGGGAGTATTCCTCTGTACAGCCAGTGGGGGCATCCCTCTGTACAGCCAGTGGGAGTGTCCCTCTGTATAGCCAGTGGGAGTATTCATCTGTACAGCCAGTGGGGGCATTCCTCTGTACAGCCAGTGAGCATTCCTCTGTACAGCCAGTGGGGGCATCCCTCTGTATAGCCAGTGGGAGTATTCCTCTGTACAGCCAGTGGGGGCATCCCTCTGTACAGCCAGTGGGGGTATTCCTCTGTACAGCCAGTGGGAGCATCCCTCTGTACAGCCAGTGGGAGTATCCCTCTGTACAGCCAGTGGGGGCATTCCTCTGTACAGCCAGTGGGGGCATCCCTCTGTAGTGCCAGTGGGGGCATCCCTCTGTAGTGCCAGTGGGGGCATCCCTGTGTACAGCCAGTGGGGGCATCCCTGTGTACAGCCAGTGGGGGCATCCCTCTGTACAGCCAGTGGGAGTATTCCTCAGTACAGCCAGTGGGGGCATCCCTCTGTACAGCCAGTGGGGGCATCCCGCTGTACAGCCAGTGGGAGTATTCCTCAGTACAGCCAGTTGGGGCATCCCTCTGTACAGCCAGTGGGGGCATCCCTCTGTACAGCCAGTGGGGGCATTCCTCTGTACAGCCAGTGGGGGCATCCCTCAGTATAGCCAGTGGGGGCATCCCTCTGTACAGCCAGTGGGGGCATCCCTCTGTACAGCCAGTGGGGGCATCCCTCTGTACAGCCAGTGGGGGCCTCCCCCTGTGTACAGCCAGTGGGGGCATTCCTCTGTACAGCCAGTGGGAGTATTCCTCTGTACAGCCAGTGGGAATATTCCTCTGTACAGCAAGTGGGGGCATTCCTCTGTGCAGCCAGTGGGGGCATTCCTCTGTACAGCCAGTGGGGGCATCCCTCTGTACAGCCAGTGGGGGCATCCCTCTGTACAGCCAGTGGGGGCATCCCTCTGTACAGCCAGTGGGAGTATTCCTCTGTACAGCCAGTGGGGGCATCCCTCTGTACAGCCAGTGGGAGTATTCCTCTGTACAGCCAGTGGGGGCATCCCTCTGTACAGCCAGTGGGAGTATTCCTCTGTACAGCCAGTGGGAATATTCCTCTGTACAGCCAGTGGGGGCATCCCTCTGTACAGCCAGTGGGAGTATTCCTCTGTACAGCCAGTGGGGGCATCCCTCTGTACAGCCAGTGGGAGTATTCCTCTGTACAGCCAGTGGGGGCATCCCTCTGTACAGCCAGTGGGAGTATTCCTCTGTACAGCCAGTGGGGGCATCCCTCTGTACAGCCAGTGGGAGTATTCCTCTGTACAGCCAGTGGGAATATTCCTCTGTACAGCCAGTGGGGGCATCCCTCTGTACAGCCAGTGGGGGAATCCCTCTGTACAGCCAGTGGGAGTATTCTTCTGTACAGCCAGTGGGGGCATCCCTCTGTACAGCCAGTGGGAGTATTCCTCTGTACAGCCAGTGGGGGCATCCCTCTGTACTGCCAGTGGGAGTATTCCTCTGTACAGCCAGTGGGGGCATCCCTCTGTACAGCCAGTGAGCAACATCCCACACTCTCTCCTTCCCTTACCGCTGCTCACACACAAATTCATTCTTACCGCTGTTTGGAGGGCCGGTCTGACCATCACTGTTATTCCTGCCTCCGCCGCACTCACACACATCCTTACCGGAACCTCCTGGTTGTTGCGCGCTGGCCAGTGTGTGTGCCCCATATGGACGGAATCCAATGAAAACAATGGATGCCACCCACAGCCGCCCAGGGACCAGTGCAACAACCAGGAAGTGTGTGTGTGTGGATGGGGAACAGCAATGACTGGCAGACCGGCCGCCACCCACCCTCTCACATCATGTCATGCACAGGGTTGTGGCCTTCCCTGCTGTCGGCCTACCGGGATTTTGCCCGCTTTGGTCAACCTGCCCCTGCCTGTGCCTGAAACAATTCCTCAAAGTGCTGTCTTCTCCTCAAGGAGAGATGAATTCATGTTTCAGATGCCCCTTTCCCTTGGGGGTGTATCAGAGGCATTCAAGACCATCGATAGTAAAAAGTGATCCGAGAACTCGCCTGGAAAACCTTTCTATCCAACTCTGCTACGTCAGTGAAAAAATGAAGCCTGTGAGCAGGGCCGGCTCTAGGTTTGTGGGGGTCCTTGGGCAAGAGAGTCTTAGTGGGCCCCAAAGTAGTGAGTCACATGATGTCACCGTTCAGAAGAGTCATCTTCTGCTGCTGATTGCCCTCCAGTCCTTGTCACCTGGTTCAGTTGTCACCTGGTTCTTGCAACCTTCTGAGCTTCCATCAGTTGCCCCCCATTCCATGCCACCTTCTCCATTGTTGCTGATCATCCCCTGTTCCTGAGGCCAGCCATGAGCAGCTCTGCACACAGCACCCGGCATTCGGTGGTTTGGGTCCACTGTAAAATAATACCCAGCATGAGTGGGCCTCTGAAGATGCCAGGGGCCCTGGCAATTGCCCAGGTTTGCCCTGTGCTGGCGCCGGCCCTGCCTGTGAGGTCCGGGGAGTGCCTAATGTGCTTAAAGTGGACCAACACCCAGGATTTTGACTATCCTGGGTTTTGGTCCGCTTCGGTGGGGCACCCCGATCAGGGGTGCCCTGCTGTGTGAAACCCCCCAGAAAGCCCCGAAAACTCACCTCACCCTGCTCCCACGTGACTCGATCGTCCAATCACCGGCGACGGACAAGCGAGAGGCAGCGACGGACAAGCAGAGCGCGTCCGCCGCCGCCTCCCGCACGTCCCTCTTACAGGGAGCGCACCCGCGCCGGCCATTCACAAACGGCCAGCGTGGGAGCGCGCCCTGCTAGAGGGACGCTCGGGAGGCGGCGGCGGCGGATGCGCATGCGCCGCTGGAACGTGGAAAAGGTAGGATTTGTGGGCTTCCTGGGGGGTCTCACTCCGCGGGACATCCCAATTTCGGGTGTTGGTCATATCTGGTCTACTTTAATGTGCACATCCTCCAGACCTGCCTCTCTAATCATACTAGTCAAAAGACTATCGCCACCCAGCTTGCCTTTGAAGCCTCTTCTGTCCACAGGTCTAGTCAAGGTCTCACCCCCAATATCTACTGACCGGGTTGTAAAAAGAAACAAAGCTCGATCCTTGTAAAGAGGCATTTCCTGTCCCACTTAGTTTGGGGCCTATAGATATTTAGCAGGCACAGGTCCTGCCCCTTCACAACGACGTCCATGACCATGCACCTCCCGATCTCCACCTCAATGACTCGCTGGCAAGTTACCATGTCAGTTTTGAAAAAAACACCACCACTCTGCTGTAAGTCTCGGCCAGAGGAGGGTCCAAGCCTCCATCCACTACAACTTCACAGCCTGAATTTTGGCCAGACAAGCCAGTCTGGTCTCCTCCAGTTTTAATGCTGGTAACATTAATGGTCAGGGCTGGATTATGAGAGGGGCGCAAGGGGCTCTAGCCCCGGGCCTCCACCACTTGCCCTGCAAAGGGGGCCTCCACCAACCTTCGGGTTATGGTCTAGTCCAGGAGGCTTTTCAGTCTTTGGTTTGACGGGCTGCGGGGCCGGCAACTAAGCTATCGGCGGCAGTGGGGGCCCCCCCGCATTTGGGCAGCCAAAGCCACCACAAGGCAGGACATAGAGCAGCAAAACCGCCATCAGAAACGCTACAGTGTGGTTGGGTGCAGAGTAGTCAATCAATGGGCGCTCACTGTACATAAGCCTTCAGCTTAAGTTTTCTGCTGGACCCCCTCATCCAGAATGGCAAAGCAGGCGTTCCCGAGCAGCACGCACCCGCACAAGGGGGGCACAAGGGACTCCATCTGACCTTCCAGTAAGTGGGCGGGTGCCAGACAACCACCAATCAGTTACTTGGCTGGACTATTATTTTAAAAGGAAAAAAAAATACTGTATCTGGGGCCTCCACCAGATTTTGTGCCCAGGGGCCTCCACCACATTTAATCCGGCCCTGTAAATGGTTGCCACCTTTATCAGAGGGGGAACTGCCATCAGAGCAATTAGGGTGAATGTTTCTTAGGGCCTTATTCATGAAGGGATAGCGTCAGGTAGTGGCTGGTTAATGAGAGGTAGCGACAGGTGAACGCCGGACACGGCACGCAATTACACATTTATCAAGCAGAATCTGTTTAGCGACTGGGATAGCGCCATGTAGCGTCCGATTCATCATTTTCACAGCCTCAGCGAACAGCGCCGGCGTTCAGCCTTGCACAGCGCCAGATATGACCTCCAGATATGACCTCCAGATATAGCCAGATATGACCAGATATTGCACAGCCAGATATGACCTCTCGCTACCTGTCACTCTCCCATACATTTCAATGGACGATCCTTTTCTTCTCTTTTAATGGGGTTTTTAAATCTCAAATAATGCTGTGACCTCTTCTGGCATAGAAAAAGCATTTTTTTCACAAATGTTTCATGTTTTATATATTTCTGCAGAAATTACATTACAGGTCTGGCATTAATGTGTTCATGTTACAATGTAATTCCATATGTTTTTGCTTTGTTACTGGTGGATACATGCTAAAAAACAGCCCCTAAACACACAGCCTCCGGCGCTCTGGGCTTCAACGAAGCATTTTTTAGCGCCAGAGTTTTGTGAGGCTGTTTGCTGAATATGTTGTCGCACTGACCAGTCGCTAACATGAGTTCCAATACAGCGCTGTACTGGTCAAATAGCGACTCCTCACAATGTATTCATCATTAATGCACAGCGACTGAGTCGCTAGGAACTAGCGACCCACGGCCGAGCACAGTGACTACTAGCGGACGCTCTGAAAATGCCTGCTACAGACGCTCATCTGTCGCTACATGGCGCTAATGATGATTCAGCCTGCCCGTCTTCCGTGTGGCCTCACTATCTGAACCTATATTATACGTTTACTGTAGGTTTCTGAATCAAAAGAAGAGCACCTGAAACCGGTTGGAGAGCTGCACCCCACTGTTTTCCCCTGGCTCCAACACTCCAACACCCTTTTTTCTTTGGGGCCATCCTGAAAGCCAGGTAATCCTGATCCTCAGGGGAGAGAACAGATCCTTCTGCCATACAGTCTGAACTCCCAGCCTGCTCAGAGGGGTGCAGCATCAGGGTCCTCCCGCACGGGCCTTCCATGTATTAAAAAAGGTTTCCACCAGGGGCCACTATAACTGGGACCCCTCTGGTAATTGCAGTGCCAGCCCCTTTAGGCGTCTCACCGAATAAACGGCTTAGGGGGTTATTTAAGAAGGGATAGCGGCAAGTAGCGTCTCGTAGCGGCAGGCAGCGTCTGGTGAGCGCCAGACGCTGTAAGCAAAACCACATTTAAGACAGCGAATCTGTTGAGAGACTTAAAAGGGGACCAACACCCAGGATTTTGACTATCCTGGTCCGCTTCGGTGGGGCACCCCGATCGGAGGGACCCGCTGTGTGAAACCCCCCAGACCGCCCGTAAACACTCACCTCTCCAGGCTCCTACGAGGGCGCTCGTCCAATCAGAGCGCTCAGAGCCGCTGTGGTATGCACGTACAAGCGACGTCCAACCACAGCGGCTCTGAGCGCTGGAGGCCGCGTCTTGCGCGTCCCTCTTACAGGGAGCGCGCCCGAGCCGGCCATTCACAAACGCCCTGCTAGAGGGAAGCGCGAGACGCGGCTGCGGCCCGCGCATGCGCCGTTGGAACGGGGTTAAGGTAAGTTTTCTGGGCTTCCTGGGGGGTTTCACCCCGCGGGACATCCCGATTTCGGATGCCCGCGGGGAGGGATCTGATCGGCCCGGGAATCTTATAGATTCCCGGGCCGATCCCCCCTGGGTGTTGGTCCACTTTAACAGCACCATGTAGCGTCACATGTATTATTACAGGCGGCCGGCGATCTAGGCTCAGGAGCGCCATGTAGTACCTGTTGCTCTGTAGCGCTCTCCCATACAGTTAATTTGCTTGTGTTTAAATTGTGTATTTTTTTATGCTCCAATCATTGTGTGACCTCTCCTGGCTGCAAACAAACACTATTATAATTTTTTTTAACTTATATTTTTATGCAGAATTGTATTTACAGGGCTGGCACTAAGGTGTTATTGTCCCAGTGTTATAACAATGTCATGTCAATGTGTTTTCGCTATGTTACTGGTGGATATGTGTTCAAAAACAGACTTTAATCACACAGCGTCTGGCGCTCTGGGCTACAGAGACACAATTTTGAGCGCCGGCGCTGTGTGAGGCTGTTTTTTTGATGAATATGATTTGAGTCACTCACACTGACCAGTCGCTACCATTCGCTCCCATATATCGCTGTACTGGTGTTATAGCGACTCACACATCAAATTCATAGCGACTCACGGCCGATCAGAGCTCTTAACGCCGCTGTACAGACGCTCATGCCATTACCTGGCACTAGTAATGAGGCAGCTTGCCCGTAGGCTATTTAAACACCATTCCAGTGTGTTTCGCTAGTGTGGATGTGATTACAATTTTCAGGCAATTTGCATGTGCTAGCGCTTGTGATCAGCATTCAATGTAGTGCTTTCACCCCATACATGTGTGTAGTGCAATCGTGGGGCGATCACAATCGGATCACTCTCACCCCACAAGAATACTGGTGTGAAACCAGCCTCACAGGCTGATTCATCACTAACGCCAGGTAGCGACAGATGAGCGTCTGTAGCGGCATTTTCAGAGCGCCCGCTAGTAGTCACTGTGCTCAGCCGTGGGTCGCTACTTCATAGCGACTCAGTCGCTGTACAGTAATGTTGAATACATTGTGAGGAGTCGCTATTTGACCAGTACAGCGCTGTATGGGAGCGCATAGTAGCGACCGGTCATAGCGACCCACTCACACCATATTCAGCAAAAAAACAGCCTCACAAATCTCTGGCGCAGAAAAATGCTTGTTTGAAACCCAGAGCGCAGGAGGCGGTGTGTTTAAAGTGGACCAACACCCAGGGGGGATCGGACCGGGAATTTATAAGATTCCCGGGCCGATCAGATCCCTCCCCGCGGGGCATCCAAAATCGGGATGTCCCGCTGGGTGAAACCCCCCAGGAAGCCCACAATCCTACCTTCTCCCCGTACCAGCGGCGCATGCGCGTCCGCCGCCTCCCGCGCGTCCCTCTAGCAGGGCGCGCTCCCGCGCTGGCCGTTTGTGAATGGCCGGCGCGGGTGCGCTCCCTGTAAGAGGGACGCGCGGGAGGCGGCGGCGGACGCGCTCTGCTTGTCCGTCGCTGCCTCTCGCTTGTCCGTCAGCGGGAATTGGCTGCACCGGTCACGTGGGAGCGGGGTGAGGTGAGTTTTCGGGGCTTTCTGGGGGGTTTCACACAGCGGGACACCCCCGATCGCGGTGCCCCACCGATGTGGACCAAAACCCAGGATAGTCAAAATCCTGGGTGTTGGTCCACTTTAAAGTCTGTTTTCCAGCATCAATCCACCAGTAACGAAACGAAAACATATGGAATTACATTGTAGCAACATTGTAACATGAACACTTTGATGCCAGACCTGTAATGTCATTTCTGAAGAAATATATAAAAAATTACAAACATTTGAAAAAACTGCTTATTCAATGTCAGAAGAGGTCACATAATTATTTGAGATTTAAAAAAAAAAAAAAAAAACAATAGCACAGTTTAAAGAGAAGAAAAGGATCGTCCATTGAAATGTATGGGAGAGCGACAGGTAGTGAGAGGTCATACCTGGCGCTGTGCAAGGCTGAACGCTGGCGCTGTTCGCTGAAGCTGTGAAAATGATGAATCAGACGCTATCCCAGTCGCTAAATAGATTCTGCTTGATAAATGTGTAATTATGTGCCGTGTCCGGCGTTCACCAGCCACTACCTGACGCTACCTCTCATTAACCAGGCGCTACCTGACGTTATCCCTTCATGAATAAGGCCCTCAGATTAGACAGATTAGAGAGCAGGTATCGGGCAGGAAGGCATACAGGTGTCCATCGGGGCAGTGGCGGAAGGGGATAAAAAAATCAGCCCGGTCAATGTGTAACCTCCAAGGCTGAGGATTTTGTATTACACAGCTCTTGGGTACGGGCGGAAATTCATTGACCCAATTAAAAGAATTAAAAACCGCACCCAAGCAAGAATCGGTTTCACACACCGCGAAGCGCAGGTGGAGCAGCCTCCCGTCCTGACTGTCCTCCCTGGTGATTGATTTCTATGTCTCCGCACAGCTGAGTATCTCTCTTTCTGATATTGCATGTATACTTGTTTTGATTGTGTTCTAATGTTACATTTTGCACTGCCATGATGGTTACTTTATTTGAGCTATGTTTTGTGCCATGATGTTTTGAAGCACACTATTTATTCATATTTTTTTAAATTGGGTCAATGAATTGGTATCAGTATTTTGCACATGTCACTTTGGATAGTAATTTCTGGATTTAATGAGGTGTATTAACTTGGAAGGGTTATTGTTCATTAATGAATTTTGTATTTTTTTGCTTTTGTGCCGGCACAAAAAAGGGGGTGCTAGTTACTGTATAGGCTGAACGAGAATTGGATACCAGTTTACATATACACTTTTCCATAATATATGGGCAATTTTTCAGGACAGGTTGAGGAAGCTTTTTAATCTGTGTCTTGTATTTGTATGTGTCTTTAATATTTGTCGTGTTGTTGTTTTTTAAATGTGTGTCTTTTGTATAATAATAAAAATTGTATGAATTTTCCTTGGTTGTGCTCTTTTGTGTGACCCCTGGGTTCACCTTTGCTTATACTAGGAGGCCGATTCATTTAAGCGGACCTTCACTCTAAATAAGAGTCTATCTTATATGTTTCCCACACCCTGTACATACAGATTGCTCACATTAAAAATCATCCTACCTGCATCTACTGCATTTTATAAGCCTTTAAACATCCAAGATGGCGGCTTATGGAAGCTGCCATTTTTGCAGGCAGCCTGCAAACAGGAAGTGCCTGCAAACAGGAAGTGACTGTGCTGCTCTGCATTCTGGGACTGCTGACCTTTTCCTGACCCCAGCTCTGCTCTGTCTGAGCAAAGCACAGCTATAACCCGCCCCCCTGTACCTTATCCCACTCTCCTCTCCTCAGTAAGTGTGATGCTTCTGAGTCAAGGTGGCGGCGCCCGTATCCTAAATTCCCGAACAGAGTTGCAGCCCAGTGGGGGAAAGTATAATAAATTAGTGACTAAACATGTAAAATATATTAATTTTAGATGCTGAGGAATTGTTTTTTAAGAGTTTGGGCTTTTCATTAAATCATGGTGAAGGTCCGGTTTAATAGCGCCAGGTAGCGACAGATGAGCGAAAGTAGCGGCATTTTCAGAGCGCCCGCTAGTAGTCGCTGTGATTGGCCGATATTCTGTAGTTGACAGCGACTCAGTCGGTGGGCGGTAATGTTGAATATTGGGTTAGGAGTCGCTGTTTGACAGGTTCCACGCTGTATGGGAGCGCATTATATCAAAGCAACTGGTAGGGGGCACTACAATAGTCCTAACACAAGTAAATCAAAAGCTGCCTGGGTGCTCACTGAGTTCCACAAACACATAATAGTACACCATCAAAAAGAAACAAATGGAACTCAAGAATAAAGGCACACCAGCAGATATATAAAAATTAGAAAATATAATTTTATTTGATTACTGGCATAGAAATGTTAAAAAATACACAAATAGACAAGACAGAATAAAAACAGCAGTCTCCAGATAATTATCTTCTACTGATAATGCAAATACCAGCGCTAGCAACAAACTGTGCTGGATTGATCCTATAAATTAATTAAGCAAAAAGTGAATAAGAGAAAAATTCCTAACCCCAATATAAACGCAGATAATGCCTAAATAAGTACATTGAAAATAGCAGACGAGGGCGGTACTAAGTGAAACCCTATACTACATGAATCTAATAAGGAAAATTAATTGTTATATGTCCTATTAATAAATAAAAGGCAAGAGAAAAACCAAACCCTACAAAATAACCCTACCCTCGTGTGGAAGAGCCAAAGTGAGGACAAGATGATTGGATCGATGTGCCCAATGAATAACAAGCCTGAAGGGAATTAACCCCAAGCTCCGGCTGCTAATGAATAACAGGGAATGCAAGTGCTAACCACTGAACAATTGTGTCTACATAATGATACATGAAATCATAATAATGACAATACGTGCAAACCAAAACGCAACTGGGAAACATACAAAAGTATCAAGAGTGAAACAGATGATTGCAAAGTGCCCTACTAACGAATATGTGTATCAATCAAGTAAACAGAGATAAAGAAAAAGTACCGCCCAAGCTGATGATATGGTATCCGGAGACTGAAGCTGCCCCGCGCGCTCCGCCGCTGCTAAACGGCTTCTAACAGGGGTGCCAGATCACTCGCATGTGTCCCTCACTTCTACCCGGCGGTGCGAGCGGTCGACCGGCCACGCACGCTATGCGCTCCGTTCCCGCCCATGGGCGGGGAGCCAGCCGCCCAACTACATGCGGTCACGCCCCCCCCTGATGACCCGGCCGCCGTCATCAGAGGCAATTGGGGGGGCGGGAGCGCACGGAGTGGGCGGACAGCATTGGGAGCAGCGCACGCGCAGGGGCATTATCTGCGTTTATATTGGGGTTAGGAATTTTTCTCTTATTCACTTTTTGCTTAATTAATTTATAGGATCAATCCAGCACAGTTTGTTGCTAGTGCTGGTATTTGCATTATCAGTAGAAGATAATTATCTGGAGACTGCTGTTTTTATTCTGTCTTGTCTATTTGTGTATTTTTTAACATTTCTATGCCAGTAATCAAATAAAATTATATTTTCTAATTTTTATATATCTGCTGGTGTGCCTTTATTCTTTTTTTTAATCCATTTTTTTCTTTTTGATGGTGTACTAGTATGGGAGCGCATGACAGCGAATGGCCATAGCGAACGGCTCCCACCATATTCATTAACAAATCACGTTCAAAAAATTCTCGCCCTGTGAAATGCATGCTTAAACCCCAGAGCGCTGGCGGCGTTGGGTTAAAAGTAGTTTTTTAACCCCCAAACAACCATATTTTTGGAAACCAAAAAAACATGTTTTTCAAAACATTTTGTAATATGAATACATTAATATCAGACCTGTAATATCAATTCTGCACAAATTTTTTTTTTTTTTTTTTTACCTTAAAAAAATATCTAACATTGCCGAAGTGGTCACAGAATTTTTTACATTTATAAAAAAAAAAAAAAAAAAATTAATAACAATTAATTATGAATATTTAAAGATTGTTCCATTGAAATGCATTGGAGAGCGCCAGGTAGCGAGAGGTCATACCTGTCGCTGTTCAAGGTCGCTCGCTGGCGCTGTGGGGTGAGGCTGGAATAATGATGAATGATTCGCTATCTGGCGCTCTGTCAGTCGCTAAGCAGGATCGGCTTGATAAATGTGTGATTGCGGAGGGGAGCCGGCGTTCTCGTGGCGGTGACCATCATTACCGTTCGCTCACCATTCGCTACCTGGAGCTATCCCTTGTTAAATAAGGGCCTATGTCTTGTATTTGTATGTGTCTTTAATATTTGTCTTGTTGTTGTTTTTTAAATGTGTGTCTTTTGTATAATAATAAAAATTGTATGAATTTTCCTTGGTTGTGCTCTTTTGTGTGACCCCTGGGTTCACCTTTGCTTATACTGTGACATGTATTAATACAGGCAGCTTAGTGTATAGCGCCGACGCTCTAGCTTCCAGAGCGCCAGGTTGTTTTTTTTTTTTTTCGCTCCAATCATTGTGTGACGTCTCCTGCCTCCAAACAAACACTTTGAGAAACTTTTTCGACTTTTTATATTTTTATGCAGAATTGTCTTTACAGGTCTGGCACTAAAGTGTTATTGTCCCAGTGCTATAACAATGTCATTCCATGTGTTTTCGCTTTGTTACTGGTGGATATGTGTTCAGAAACAGACTTTAATCACACATATTCTCTACGCTACAGCGCCCAGCTTTAGAGCGCCGACGCTGTTTGTGTGTCCTTTTTTTATTAGTATGGTGTGGAGCGCCGAGAGTCGGTCGCACTGAGCTGCAGCGCCTGTTAACCCGCTTACAGCGTCTACTAGCGGTCGCTATACAGCCACTCATCTGGCAATACCTGGCATTAGTAAACATAGAAACATAGAAGGTTGACGGCAGAAGGAGACCATACGGTCCATCTAGTGCCCTTATGTGTATACTGTATGTTCTCTATATCTTATGTATATACTGTATGTTCTCTGTATCTTATGTGTATACTGTATGTTCTCTGTATCTTATGTATATACTGTATGTTCTCTATATCTTATGTATATACTGTATGTTCTCTGTATCTTATGTGTATACTGTATGTTCTCTGTATCTTATGTGTATACTGTATGTTCTCTGTATCTTATGTATATACTGTATGTTCTCTGTATCTTATGTGTATACTGTATGTTCTCTGTATCTTATGTATATACTGTATGTTCTCTGTATCTTATGTATATACTGTATGTTCTCTGTATCTTATGTGTATAATGTATGTTCTCTGTATCTTATGTATATACTGTATGTTCTCTGTATCTTATGTGTATACTGTATGTTCTCTGTATCTTATGTGTATACTGTATGTTCTCTGTATCTTATGTATATACTGTATGTTCTCTGTATCTTATGTGTATACTGTATGTTCTCTATATCTTATGTATATACTGTATGTTCTCTGTATCTTATGTGTATACTGTATGTTCTCTGTATCTTATGTGTATACTGTATGTTCTCTTTATCTTATGTATATACTGTATGTTCTCTGTATCTTATGTGTATACTGTATGTTCTCTGTATCTTATGTGTATACTGTATGTTCTCTGTATTTTATGTGTATACTGTATGTTCTCTGTATCTTATGTGTATACTGTATGTTCTCTGTATCTTATGTATATACTGTATGCTCTCTGTATCTTATGTATATACTGTATGTTCTCTGTATCTTATGTGTATACTGTATGTTCTCTGTATCTTATGTATATACTGTATGTTCTCTTTATCTTATGTATATACTGTATGTTCTCTGTATCTTATGTGTATACTGTATGTTCTCTGTATCTTATGTGTATACTGTATGTTCTCTGTATTTTATGTGTATACTGTATGTTCTCTGTATTTTATGTGTATACTGTATGTTCTCTTTATCTTATGTGTATACTGTATGGTCTCTGTATCTTATGTATATACTGTATGTTCTCTGTATCTTATGTGTATACTGTATGTTCTCTTTATCTTATGTGTATACTGTATGTTCTCTGTATCTTATGTATATACTGTATGTTCTCTTTATCTTAGGATAGATGTGTGCTTATCCCAGGCATGTTTAAATTCAGTGACTGTTGATTTTTCAACTACCTCTGCTGGAAGTTTGTTCCAAGCATCTACTACTCTTTCTGTAAAATAATATTTTCTAACATTGCTCCTGATCTTCCCCCCGACTAGCTTCAGGTTGTGCCCCCTTGTTCTATCATTAAGTTTCTTCTTAAAAACACTTCCCTCCTGAACCTTATTCAATCCTGTCACATATATAAAGGTCTCAATCATGTCCCCCCTCTCCCTTCTTTCCTCCAGACTGTACAAATTAAGTTCTTTAAGTCTCTCCTGATAAGTTTTAAGTTTAAGTCCTTCCACCATTTTTGTTGCCGGCCTTTGGACGCGTTCTATTTGAATAATGTCTTTTTGCAGGGGAGGTCTCCAGAACTGCACACAGTATTCTAGCTGTGACCTCACCAGGGCTCTATACAGCGGCATCACAACCTCCCTCTTCCTACTGGTGATGCCTCGAGCTATGCAGCCGAGCATCCTGCTTGCCTCTCCTACTGCCCGACTACACTGTCCAATCATCTTGCAGCTATCAGTAATCAGTATCCCTAAATCTCTCTCCTCCGAGGTCCTGGATAACACAGTGCTGCCCATACGGTACTCAGAGCAGGGATTCCTTCTACCCAAGTGCAGGATTTTACATTTAGAGACATTAAACTCTAGTTTCCACAGTTTTGACCATCTATCCAGTAATGAATCAGCCTCAATGTGTCTGAGAAGGGCTGCTCTCCTACTGCAATATTTGCTCCAGCTTTACTATTGAAATGGATGGATGGAGGTCAGCTACAGTGATTCGTTTAGTTCTCTACATTATCTGTTAAGATGTGAAATTCCCTCCCTCCCTTCTAGTCATTTTCTGTGCCTTAATAAAAACCTTAGTTATAAATATAATAATGCATTTTTAGAGCCAGAACTAACTTTGTAAGTCCTAGTGCATTTCTACAATGTAAATAAAGTTTATACATATATATATAATATATAAATATAATATATATATATATATATATATATATATATATATATATATATATTATAGATACAGGCAAAACATGCTGTAAATAAAGATGGCGCCGAGACTGGAGCCAGCGCCCCACACATTTCCTTGCTTATCTCTGACACGCTTGACAGTGTCACGCTCAGGTAACTCCAATGTCACGCTCAGGTAACTCCAGCCCTCCAGGTAAGCCCTCAACCCCCAATCTCCGCAGCCAGCTTCACCTGTAGGAGCCCCCGCTTGCCGGGACGCAGTACACACCTGCCCGGGATCGGTTGCCCCCAGGACTTCAATGGCTCAAAGGATGAGAGCTTACCGGGTGGAGGTCTGGAGAACCGATAACGAAGAGCGGAATCAGAGTGAGTCCCAGAAATGAAGTAGGAACTACTAGGAAGTCCAAGACAGGCCAGAGGTCAACACCGGGTAAGATGAGATTCCGACAATACAGTTGATAAGGCAGCTCGAGGTCTAGGTACGAAGCATGGGTCAAGGCTGGCAGCGGTCAAGATGGTTGTGGATAGTATGGGTCGGCAGCAGAGATCAATCGGAGAGCAGTCGGTTCAGGCAAGGGTCGGCAACGGGAATCAATCGGAGAGTAGTCAGTTCAGGCAAGGTTCGGAAATGGGAATCAATCAGAGAGTAGTCGGTTGAGGCAAGGGTCGGCAAACGGGAATCAATCGGAGAGTAGTCGGTTGAGGCAAGGGTCGGCAATGGGAATCAATCGGAGAGTAGTCGGTTGAGGCAAGGGTCGGCAACGGGAATCAATCGGAGAGTAGTCGTTTCAGGCAAGGGTCGGCAACGGGAATCAATCGGAGAGTAGTCGGTTCAGGCAAGGGTCAGCAACGGGAATCAATCGGAAAGTAGTCGGTTCAGGCAAGGGTCGGCAACGGGAATCAATCAGAGAGTAGTCGGTTCAGGAAAGGGTCGGCAACAAGAATTAATCGGAGAGTAGTCGGTTCAGGCAAGGGTCAGCAATGAGAATTAATCGGAGAGTAGTCGGTTCAGGCAAAGGTCGGCAACGGTAATCAATCGGAGAGTAGTCGGTTCAGGCAAATGTCGGCAACGGTAATCAATCGGAGAGTAGTCGGTTCAGGCAAATGTCGGCAACGGGAATTAATCGGAGAGTAGTCGGTTCAGGCAAAGGTCGGCAACGGGAATCAATCGGAGAGTAGTCAGTTCAGGCAAGGGTCGGCAACGGGAATCAAACAGAGAATAATTCAACAGATAAGCTAGGTCCAACAAGGCTCTATCACAGGCACTGAGTAACTGACAAGGTGAAGTCTTTATAGGATTCCAGATATGACTGGAGATGGAGAAGTGAGTGCGTGATTGGTGCATCCAGAATCTTAACTTTTATTGGTTCTGAATAGAAAAAGGGCGTTTAGCCCAAAACCTCCTTTGGGCTCATTGGCCCCAAACTCAGTACAAGGGGCGTATTCACCCCACACCACCTTGGCCTCATTGGCCCTCTAATTTAGTCTCCGGTGGGCGCGCTGTGTGCAGGGCCGCCGGAGGGAATAAGAGTTACATGCTTGCGTGCGCGCAAGCACGTTGACAGGAGCCAGGGACACAGAGGAGAGGAGGAAGAGCGGCCGTGCACGAAATGCCGCGACCAGCCGCCCGGAGACAGCGCGGGACCAGGATGCAGGTGAGTTAGTCATGATAGACAGGAGATGGCTGTTCACTAAGGCAGAACCGATTAGCAACCTTCTTTCAGCTTATTGCCATATTATTGCCATATAAAGCGTGTGATGGTTTATGATGACATATGATGACCTTAGACCCCCACTGGGCTGTGACAGAGGTCCCGTTTTTACTTCCCTGAAAGAAGGAAGGACGTGTACTAGGTTTTCTTGGCCCAGAGGGAATAGTGGGTACATCGGTTAGAGGAAGACTAGGGAGGCAGGAACTGGATGTGGGGTAAAAAGCAGTGGCCCAATGTAATGCGACCCACCGGAAATTCTCCCAGGTCTCACTATGGCCAGTCGACCCCTACATCAGAGAGATGATGATTTTCCGTATAGACCATATGTTTCACCTATAAGACGCACCTAGGATTTGCTAAAACACCCCATTACAGGCAGTGTGGTATCCCCCCATCCCATTCCCCATGGGCAGTGTAGCATCCTCCCTTCCCATTCCCCATGGGCAGTGTAGCATCCCCCCATCCCATTTCCCCTTAGTCAGTGTAGCATCCCTCCTCCCATTCCCCATAGGCAGTGTAGCATCCCCTCTCCCATTCCCCATAGGCAGTGTGGCACCCCCCTCCCATTCCCATAGGCAGTGTGGCACCCCCCTCCCATTCCCCATAGGCAGTGTGGCACCCCCTCCCATTCCCCATAGGCAGTGTGGCACCCCCCTCCCATTCCCATAGGCAGTGTGGCACCCCCCTCCCATTCCCCATAGGCAGTGTTGCATCCCCCTCCCATTCCCATAGGCAGTGTGGCACCCCCCTCCCACTCCCATAGGCAGTGTGGCACCCCCCTCCCATTCCCCATAGGCAGTGTGGCACCCCCCTCCCATTCCCCATAGGCAGTGTTGCATCCCCGCTCCCATTCCCATAGGCAGTGTGGCACCCCCCGACTGCTGTCCCTGCTCTGGCTTCTGGCACCGCCATTGCCCTTCGGCCTGTTCATGCTGACTGAGAGGCAGTGGCAGAGCAGGAAGCCTTCCTGCGCCACCACTGCCTCTCAGGCAGGTGCGCACTGACACAAACACTCGCTGTAAGCGGGCGACACTTTTTTTTTTACATTCACCCAATAAGATGCACAGACATTTTCCCCCCACTTTTGGGGAAAATAGTTCGTCTTATAGTGCGAAAAATGCGGTGTAGGCCTTGATTCAGTAAGAGCTCTGAGCCTCAGAATGTCACTGTTGCTGAATCACCAGATAGGTCCACCCCCAATGTACCCACTATTCCCTCTGGGCCAAGAAAAACCTAGTAAAGGTCCTTCCTTCTTTCAGCGCCCAATAAGATGCACAGACAGTTCCCCCCACTTTTGGGGAAAATGGTGCGTCTTATAGAGCGAAAATACAGTATATGCCTCGATTCAGTAAGAGCTCTGAGCCTGAGAATGTCACTGTTGCTGAATCACCAGATAGGTCCACCCCCAATTTACCGACTATTCCCTCTGGGCCAAGAAAACCTAGTAAAGGTCCTTCCTTCTTTCAGCGCCCAATAAGATGCACAGACATTTTCCCCCCACTTTTGGGGAAAATAGTCCGTCTTATAGTGCGAAAAATGCGGTGTAGGCCTCAATTCAGTAAGAGCTCTGAGCCTGAGAATGTCACTGTTGCTAAATCACCAGATAGGTCCACCCCCAATGTACCCACTATTCCCTTTGGGCCAAGAAAACCTAGTAAATGTCCTTCATTCTTTCAGCGCCCAATAAGGTGCACAGACAGTCCCCCCCCCACTACTTTTGGGCAAAATAGTGCATCTTATAGAGCGAAAATACAGTATATGCCTCGATTCAGTAAGAGCTCTGAGCCTGAGAATGTCACTGTTGCTGAATCACCAGATAGGAAGTCAACAGCAATTTTTACTACTGTGTAAAAGGAGTAAAAGACTCAATGTTTATCTTAGATGTAAAAAAAAGTATTATTGACTTTTATTGTCTTCCTAGCTGGTGATTTAGAAACATTCTCTTTTTCGCCTAAAGTGTATTTTTACTATCACGTTCAATTCTTACTGACGCTTTAGTCTTTGAACTGTCTATAGAAATGGCAATGTTCTGTAAAGATTCCAGGTAATAAAACCATAAAGCTGAGCCGCGCCCAATCGCAGTGTGCGGATTGTACTGCTGTCAGCTACCTCGTAGCTCGTGCCAGGTTGTGGTCCTCAGGTGAGTGGCAGGCGGCATGCTGAAACAATGACCAGACATTGAGGGATGGAATGCTGCGGCGGCTCTCACCATTGTCTCGGCTCATATCGCTCTCTGGCCGATTAATGCATCAGGCTCCCAGGGTGGACTCTATAGCCTGGATTCACCTGAGCGCACAGCGATCCCTCCAGCACACTCCCCGCCACTCCTGTCACCCTGCCGTGCTCACAGCTAAGGACGCAGGTAAGTGATCATTTACATGACTTTTAGACCAGATCCAAAATCCACAATTAATCCACACTCTGAGGCCCTTATTTAAGAAGGGATAGCGTCAGCTAGTGGCTGGTTAATGAGAGGTAGCGACAGGTGGCGACTAGTAGCGACGCAATTACACATTTATCAAGCAGAATCTGTTTAGCGACTGGGATGGCGCCATGTAGCGTCCGATTCATCATTTTCACAGCCTCAGCGAACAGCGCCGGCGTTCAGCCTTGCACAGCGCCAGGTATGACCTCTCGCTACCTGTCGCTCTCCCATACATTTCAATGGATGATCCTTTTCTTCTTTTTAAACAGGGTTTTTGTTTATTTTTTATTCCCCAAAAATCACAAATAATTCTGTGACCTCTCCTGGCATTGAAAAGCTGTTTTTTTTCAAAATGTTTTCATTTTGTATCTATTGCTGCAGAAATGACATTGCAGGTCTGCCATTAAAGTGTTCATGTTACAATGTTGCTACAATGTAATTCCATATGTTTTCGCTTTGTTACTAGTGGATAGATGCTGAAAAACAGACTTTAATCACACCGCCTCCTGCGCTCTGGGCTTCAAACAAGCATTTTTCAGCGCCAGAGATTTGTGAGGCAGTTTTTTTGCTTTTTTGTGTGTTTTTTGGGGGGATAGCGCCATGTAGCATCCGATTCATCATTTTCACAGGCACAGCGAACAGTGCCGGCGTTCAGCCTTGCACAGCGCCAGGTATGACCTCTCGCTACCTGTCGCTCTCCCATACATTTCAATGGACGATCCTTTTCTTCTCTTTAAACGGGGTTTTTAAATCTCAAATAATGCTGTGACCTCTTCTGGCATTTTTAAAATGTTTCATTTTTTAAATATTTCTTCAGAAATGACATTGAAGTATTGAAGTATTGAAGTATTACAGGTCTGCCATTAAAGTGTTCATGTTACAATGTTGTTACAATGTAATTCCATATGTTTTCGCTTTGTTACTAGTGGATAGATGCTGGAAAACAGACTTTAAACACAACGCCTCCTGCGCTCTGGGCTTCAAACAAGTATTTTTCAGCCCCAGAGATTTGTGAGGCTGTTTTTTTGCTGAATATGGTGCGAGTCGGTCACTATGAGCAGTCGCTAACATGCGCTCCCATACAGCGCTGTACTGGTCAAATAGCGCCTCCTCATTCAACATTACTGAACAGCGACTAGGTGGCTATGAACTAGCGACCCACGGCTGAGCACTGAGACTACTCTGAAAATGCGTGCTACAGACGCTCATCTGTCGCTACCTGGCGTTAGTGATGAATCAGCCTGTAAATTGCAATATATATATATATATATATATATATATATATATATATATATATATATATATATATATAATGGGCTGCACTAGCCCTGAAGCCACTTATAATATACAAGTCAAATTATTAGTGTGCACACTCTCCCTAGCAACAAAGTATTCAAAACAGGAGCAAGCAATGGGGGAACCCACCCTCCCCCCAAAAAAGTTGCCAAAGATCCAAGGAGTGGCACTACATCACAAGCGTAAAAAAGATATGTCAATTTTATTATTTGTATATAAAAGCATACTAACATATACACAAATAGACAACATGAATACATTAACACATAAAAACACCAGGGGGCGCCGGAGGTCTGGTGAAAATCATCATACTAGCCTAAAATCCAATACAAATCTCAATTATATATATATATTATATAAATATATATGGATTGTCATTTATATGTTATGTCTTTATATCTATTTCTTTTATTACAAATACCACCACAGTGGGGCACCGCCCACAATTAATGGTGCTGTGCTACACTGTAAACATCGAAATACTGCAGAAAATTAGGCTCATGGAACCTGGTCCAGAAACCCAAACAACAGGAGCACCAATTCAATCAATTGTAATAAAATACTTTTTATTCAAAATCACAATAGATCAAGAAAACAAAGACATAACACACAATACAAAACACATTAAAAACACTGCCTATCCCCAAAATACATCCAGTGCTGCCAACGCAGCAAAATTACCTGGGAAACTCCTTATATATCAATACGTATAAGAAAAACCACAAATATCAACTCTTTTTGTGCCGGCACAAACCCCCCCCCCCCAAAAAAAAAGGAGAGGGGGGCCCACTAAATCTTAATTAATTAAAGTGACAATGCATAATCCACAAGACAACAATTCATATTCATTTCATACAATAACAGATCCTAATATTCAATAAGTGTAAAAGTATGTACAATAAGTGAAAATTGATATATAAAGAATAATAATATAAAAAGTGTTTTCTAAGTGTTTACAAGTGTTCAAATTAATGTTGGTCATAGACACAAAACACCAAATACAGGAGAAACATTTCCAAATAGACCAACACAAACGGGGAGGCCGATTCATTAATAGCGCCAGGTAGCGACAGATGAGCGACTGTAGCGTGATTTTTTCAGCGCCAGCCAGTATTCGCTGTGCTTGGCCGGCGTTAGCTTGATGACAGCGACTCAGTCGGTGTGCGGTAATGTTGAATACGGGCTGGGGGGTCGCTGTTTCACAGGTCCAGCGTTGTATGTGAGCGCCTGACAACGAATGGCCAGAGCGAACGGCTAGCTTCATATTCATCAACAAATCACGCTCCGAATGTGCTGTCGCTGTCCATTCCTTGTTTAAACCCCAGAGCGCTGGCGGCGATGTGTATTAACTAGTTTTTAACCCCTAAACAACCATATTTTTTGAATGTAACATTATACATGTTTTTAGAATCATTTTGTAATATGAATACATTAATCTCAGACCTGTTAGATCAATTCTGCACAAATTTTTTTAATTTTTTTTTTTTTACTTAAAAATAAATCCTAACATTGCAGAAGTGGTCTCCGAATTTTTGACATTAAAAAAATATAAAAAAAAAATAATACCAATTAATTATGATTAATTATATATTGCTCTATTGAAATGCATTGGACATCGCCAGGGAGCGACAGCTCATACCTGGCGCTGTGAGGGAATTTGCAGCGGCGCTGTTCGGTCCAGGCGGCTTCATGATGAATGCCGCGCTAGCCGTCGCTCTCGCCGGCGCTAGCCTCATTTTGCTTGATAAATGCGTCATTGTGACCGCCGCCGGGCGTACTTGAGTCGGTAGTCGCCGTTAGCTGCCGCTACCTGGCGCTCGTCAGACACTACCTGGCGCTATCGCTTGATGAATAAGGGCCAAAGCAAGACAAACAGAGAGGCAAAATACTTAGCCGGACGGCGGGTATGTCACGTAAGGTGAAGAGTGGGGAAGGCGGCAGGGACACCTTCGATCGCGGCCGCCCGTGCCGCTTCGCTGGGTGAAATGTTTTATTACAAATAGGTTACATTGACTGTTCTTTTTGTTCCTTTTATTCTTCTTTGTATTCTGTTGTGTTCTTCTTTTACGTTCTCTTCTTTCCTAGGGGTTTATTCATAGTGTTTCGTAGTGGCAGGCAGCGTCTGGTGAAAGGTTATTGTTACACCATTGTGTCGGCTACATTTGGCGCTGTCCTAAACTGTCTTTTTTTTTTTTAATTGAAGCAGAAACGGCCAAGACATCGGGGTTTACAGCTTTAGCCAATGACATTCTCTTTTTTTATCCCATCCCCCAATCAGATCAATAGAGTGGGACAGGATTGCTGGTCCCTCCTCCCGTCCCTCCCTCCTCCCTTCACCTCCAGATTCATCACAGATTATGCAGCATTGCAGATCTTTTTTTTTTAGAAGAGAAATCATTAGCTGAACCTGTAAACCTCAATAACTCGACCATTTCTTCTTCAATTTAAAAACAATGCCAAATATAGCCCGACGCAATGGGGTAACAATTACCTTTGCCTGCAGTAGCCTTTAACTTCTGCCCCTTTATTTTACAATCCACCTCTCTTTTTCAGTGTTTCTTTCTTTTTCTCTCTTTTTCTTTCCCTCTCTCTTTTTATTTCTATCTTGCGTTCTCTCTCTCTTTCACTCTATGAGGCCGATTCATTAATAGCGCCAGGTAGCGACAGATGAGCGACAGTAGCGTTATTTTCACAGCACAGTCGGTGTGCGGTAATGTTGAATACGGGGTTAGGAGTCGCTGTTTGACAGGTTCCGCGATGTATGGCAGCGCATGATAGCGACTGGTCAGAGCGACAGGCTCCCAGCATATTCATCAAAAAATCACGCTCAAAAAATTCTCGCGCTGTGAAATGCATGTTTAAACCCCAGAGCGCTGGCGGCGATGGGTTAAAAGTAGTTTTTTAACCCCCAAACCACCATATTTTTGGAAACCAAAAAAAAAAAAGTTTTTTAAATAATTTAGTAATATGAATACATTAATATCAGACCTGTAATATCAATTCTGTACAAAGTTTTTTTTTTACCTTAAAAAAAAATATCTAACATGGCAGAAGTGGTCACAGAATTTTTCAAATTAAAAAAAAAAAAAAAAAAAAAAAATTATGATGAATTAATTATTAATATTTAAAGATTGCTCCATTGAAATGCATTGGAGAGCGCCAGGTAGCGAGAGGTCATACCTGGCGCTGTTCAAGGTCGGACGCTGGCGCTGTGGGCTGAGGCTGGAATAATGATGAATGAGTCGATATCTGGCGCTCAGTCGCTAAGCGGGATCGGCTTGATAAATGTGTGATTGTGGTGGGGAGCCGGCGTTCTCGTGGCGGTGAGCGTCATTACCGTTCGCTCACCATTCACTACCTGGCGCTATCCCTTGTTAAATAAGGGCCTATGTTTTCTTTTTTTTCTTTCTTACGCTCTCTCTTCATTTCTTAGTTTATTTCCTTCTTTTTTCCTTTTTTTCTTTCTTTCTTTCTCTTTCTTTCTTTTTTATTTCATTTTTTTGCTCATTCCATATTTCTCCCATTTCCACATTCTCTCCATCTTTTCCACATTCTTTCCATCTTGTTCTATTTCCTCAGTATCCTTCTGTCTCGGACTTTATGTGTCATCCTATTTTTTTATCTTTTCTCCCCCTCTCTCTTTTCACCTTCTCTTCATATTCCAGTTCCTTTTCCTTCTCTCAATCTTTTTGCGCAGGGCGACAGCTACCCTAAGGCCGGCGCTGGTTATGAGCGCTTGTGAGTGGGTGAAAAAGAGAAGACAAACAGTACAGGGAGAAGGCAGATAAACCACAGACTAGGCAAACACACGACAACAGGTGGTGTAGCTGGAAAGACACTAAACTTGGATTAATGCAGACGTGGCGGGCTGATTCATCACTAACGCCAGGTAGCGACAGATGAGCGTCTGTAGCAGGCAGTTCAGAGCGCCCGCTAGTAGTCGATGTGCTCGGCAGTAGTTCGCTAGTTCATAGCGCCTCAGTCGCTGTGCATCATTGATGAATACGTTGTGGGGAGTTGCTAGATGAGTAGTACAGCGCTGTATGGGAGCGAACGGTAGCGACTGGTCAGTGCTACCGATTCACACCATATTCATCAAAAAAACAGCCTCACACAGTGTCGGCGCTCAAAAATGCTTCGCTGTAGCCCAGAGCGCCGGAGGCTGTGTGATTAAAGTCTGTTTTTGAACATGTATCCGCCAGCAACAAAGCGAAAACATATGGAATTACATTGTTATAACATTGTGACATGAACACATTAATGCCAGACCTGTAATGTCATTTCTGCAGAAATATAAAAGAAATTCAAAACATTTTCAAAAATGGCTTTTTCTAGGCCAGGAGAGGTCACAATATTATTTGAGAATAAAAAAAAAAAAGAAAAAACCCTGTTTAAAAAGAAGTAAAAGAACATCCATTGAAATGAAAGGCAGAGCGCCAGGTAGCGAGAGGTAAGACGTGGCGCTCTGCAAGGCTGAACGCCGGCGCTGTACGCTGAGCCTGGGATAATGAAGAATCGGACGCTACATGGCGTTATCCCAGTCGCTCAACAGAATCGGCTTGATAAATGTGGAATTGCGTGCCGCTACCTGCCGCTTAACAGCCACTACCTGTCGCTATCCCTTCACGAATAAGGCCCTCAGTCACTGTAGTAACCTGGCCGCCGTAGATGAATGTGATGTGTGTTGGGCGCTCTAACACCAGTACAGTGCTGCAGGGAGCGAGAGGTAGCGCCAGCTCAGAGCGACCGACTCTCCGCGCTCCACACCAAAGGACACACAAACAATGTCGGCCGCTCTAAAGCTGGGCGCTGTAGCATAGAGCGCCAGATGTGATGTGATCAAAGTCTGATTTTATACACATATCCACCAGTAATAAAGCAAAAACTCATAGGCCTTGATTCATGTAAAATATCATTATTGGGCCATCCAGAATCTGATCTCAGCTATAGTAATTTAAGCAAAGTATTGGCCGAAACCAAAAATCAATAAATGGATTTAATATAAATAGAGCTGATTACATTACAGAAATATAATATGAATGTTCTAAATATGATATGAAGTTGCAAGACACAAATGTAAGCAGTGTCCATAGGAAAATGCAGCAATCTTTCCCTCTTAGGCAAATCAACCTAGGGTCTTTGGCCCTTATTTAACAAGGGATAGCGCCAGGTAGCGACTGGTGAGCGAACGGTAATGACGGTCACCGCCACGAGAACGCCGGCTCCCCACCACAATCACACATTTATCAAGCCGATCCTGCTTAGCGACTGACAGAGCGCCAGATAGCGACTCATTCATCATTATTCCAGCCTCACCCCACAGCGCCAGCGAGCGACCTTGAACAGCGACAGGTATGACCTCTCGCTACCTGGCGCTCTCCAATGCATTTCACTGGAGCAATCTTTAAATATTCATAATTAATTGTTATTAATGTTTTTTGCTTTTTTTTTTAAATGTCAAAAATTCTGTGACCACTTCTGCCATGTTAGATATTTTTTTTATGGTAAAAAAAAAAAAAATTGTACAGAATTGATATTACAGGTCTGATATTAATGTATTCATATTACAAAATGTTTTTAAAACTTGTTTTTTTTTGTTTCCAAAAATATGGTGGTTTGGGGGTTAAAAAACTACTTTTAAGCCATCGCCGCCAGCGCTCTGGGGTTTAAACATGCATTTCACAGCGCAAGAATTTTTTGAGCGTGATTTGTTAATGAATATGGTGGGAGCCGGTCGCTATGGCCATTCGCTATCATGCGCTCCCATACAGCGCGGAACCTGTCAAATAGCGAATCATCACCCCGTATTCAACATTACTGCACACCGACTGAGTCGCTGTCAACAGCCGAACAACGGCCAAGCAAAGCGACTACTAGCGGGCGCTGTGAAAATGCCGCTACAGTCGCTCAACTGTCGCTACCTGGCGCTATTAATAAATCAGCCTCTTTCTCTCGCCCAACCCCCACCATACTGGCCATGTGGCGATCTCCTACGTGTCTCACATGTTGTCTGTTCAGAGACCCAAAGCAAAGAGACCGAAAGACTCCGTCCTTTGTCCTTATGGCCATACCTTTTCCCCTCCTCCAACTGTCCTCCTATTACAAAGAAGCAGTCATGTAGTATAAACATATGGTTTCAGTTAAATAGTTGAAGGTAAAGTAATTACTAAGGGAAAACTAACCCAAACATTACTTGAGTCTGTGTATGCACATATACATATATCTCTACATACACACACACACACACATATATATACATATATATATATTGAACATTGAGGCAATTCACCAAAAAAAAACCTTATATTATAATATATGTGCATCAGCCAGCCCTAGATCAGAATCATAATAACCAAGTAAAAATCCACAGACTCCATTCATCCAAGTTACCTATTTTCCAGTAATATTAGTGATTTAATAATAATTCATTAATAATTGAGATCATAAACATTTTATTCCTCTGGAACCTTCTTACAATTCACAAAAGGTAGAAAAAAACTCTTATGGTAGTAAAAAATTCAATTCATGAGCAAAAACGCCTGAGAATATCACTGTTAGTGAATCACCAGATAGGAAGACAATGAAAGTCAATGGCACTTTGTACTACAGGTAAAAAGGGGTAAAAAGTTCCATACCTTTTTTCAATAGTAAAAAAGTACCATTGACTTTCATTGTTTTCCTATCTGGTGATTCACTAACAGTGAAATTCTCAGGCTTTTTTGTCATGAATTGAATTTTTTACTACCAGTTGAGTTTTTTTCAACTCTTAGTGAATCGAGGCCATGGAATGACATTGTTGTAACATTGTGACATTAATACTTTAGTGCCAGACCTGTAATGACAATTCTGCATAAAAATATAAAATGTCAAAAAAGTTTCTAAAAGTGTTTGTTTGCAGCCAGAAGACGTCACACAATGATTGGAGCAAAAAAAAAAATAATAAAAAATGTCAAACACGCTGTTTAAACACAAGCAAAGGAACGTCCATTGAAATGTATGGGAGAGCGACACTGAGCGAAAGGTAATACCTGGCGCCCTGGAAGCTAGAGCGTCGGCGCTATACACTGAGCCGCCTGTAATAATACATGTGACCCTACATGATGCTGTTAGAGGCGCTCACCAGATTCGCTTTCATAAATGTGGTTTTGCGTACAGCGCCCGGCGTTCACCAGACGCTGCCTGCCGCTACGAGGCGCTACCTGGCGCTATCCCTTCATGAAAACCCCCAGGATAGCACTGGTTTTAGACTCAATCCAGCTCTGACCAATGCTGCAAATAACATGACTTTCCTCATGTAATATGTTTACGTTCTAATTTTTGCCCTTGTTTTCTTCTTCTGTCATCCATAGGGTCAAGAAGACATGAACATTCGCTCCATTTTTGTCCTATTTCTTCTCTTCCTCACCATTTTGTTTTTCTACCAGTTATTCTATATCAATCATGGTCACCATGCAGCCTCCTCAGATGACTCTCAGAAGCCTCCTGTCCACCTTCTCATCGTATCCTCCTGGCGCTCAGGTTCCTCCTTCCTCGGACAGATCTTTAACCACCACCCTGATGTCTTCTATCTCTTTGAACCTGGACATTGCATCTGGATGAAATTCAGGAATGAAAGTGCTGAATTTCTTCACTATCTGGTCCGGGACCTCTTCCGCTCACTTTTTACCTGCGACGTATCTTCTCTGCAACAATATCTTCCCAGGGGTGGCAAGAAAATTTCGGACATGGGTTTCTATGCTGAAAGCCGCGCCCTGTGCTCACCGCCATCCTGTCAAGGCTACGTTCCGTCAGAAGGGTTTGACCGCTACAAGTGCCTCCACCGATGTAAGAACACCCCCCTGGAAAAAATGGCGGAGACGTGTAAGAGGTATAGCCACGTAGTGATGAAAACGGTCCGAATCCTCGATCTCTCCGTCCTTCTTCCACTTTTCCGAGACCTTGATCTTGACCTTCGGATTCTTCATCTTATTAGAGACCCCCGTGCAGTTGCTTCCTCGAGGAAATCTTTTAGCCTTAGCATAGAGGACAGAATTGTGCTTGAGGGAAGCAGTCAAAACACCAAGCTTACCACTAACGAGATCATGGCCAAGATTTGCAACGCTCAGGTAAACATTAACAAACTGGCCATGGCAGCCAGACAAACGTTGGGTGGGCGATACATGCTCGTACGTCACGAGGACCTGGCTCAAAAACCTCTTGAGAAAGCCAAGGAGATGTTTGAATTTGCTGACCTTAAGATGACTGAGGATCTGGAGAGGTGGATCTACAATATCACGCATCTTGAGGCTAAAGGAAAATGGGGGTTCATGTCCTACTCCAAACAGTCCTCAAATGTTGTCCAGGGATGGAGAAAGACAATGGACTTCAAAATGGTGAAGGAGATCGAACAGGTTTGCAGGGACTCCATGAATCTATTTGGTTATTTACCTGTGAAGTCAGTGAAGCAACAGAAGAACATGAGTGTGGAACTTTTTACATAATACGGGAATCAATTTAAGATGGGGCGGCAAAAACCACGAATAATAAAACTAATGTAACGGGTGTGCACTGCCAAGACCCATATTCCATCAATAAATACAATAGAAAAAATGACGGGAGGTGCCCCCACCCAGAGACCCCCCAAAAAGGGAATAAACTTTAGTCGAGGACTAACACTTGCACTACCACATAATTACAAAAATATATGTTTTTATTTAAGCAAAACACCAAACTATACATTTAAAATATATAAAAACATTCCCTGAGCATGATAAACCACCAGGGGGTGCTGGACCTAATACTCATAAATAACCTATTATAATGTGTTAATACACTACTTATATAAGTGCATGATTACATAATACATGATACATAAAGTGCCTGTGCATCTCAGAAGAGTTTTGTGGCGGAAATATACTTGTCAACTTGATTAAGTGAAGTTATATTTCCGCCAAGAAACGCGTTGGCTTCTCCCGGGGGGGGGGGGGGGGGGGGGGTTTGGATCTTTGCGGACCTTGTGATTTCATGTAAGATTGTTGGTCACTTTTTTTGTGAGATGTACTTTATTTGTTGCAATGAGCACTTTATTAGGATGATAAGCTGTAAATGGATGCACTTTTTCTGAGATGCACAGGCACTTTATGTATCATGTATTATGTAATGATTCACTTATATAAGTAGTGTATTAACACATTATAATGTTATTTATAAGGTTATTTATGAGTATTAGGTCCAGTGCCCCCTGGTGGTTGATCATGCTCAGGGAATGTTGAATGTATAGTTTGGTGTTTTGGGGGGGTCTCTGGGTAGGTTCCCTCCCTTCATTTTTTCCTACATAATACGGGAATACTACAAAATGGTGCATTGCCTCTAGAAGAAAAGTCGGCGGACATTTTTTTTCTGTTAGCTAATTAATAGTTAATGCTACAGACTACTTAGTGGACAGGAAGAGGGGAAAGAAAGGGGTGCGATGTAGGAGGCCAGGTCAGGGCTAGATTAGGTGGAGCCAGAGCCGCCATCAGGGCAGGACAGCCAAGATTTCAGTATGGGACCCCAAAGAGACCTGTGCCTTGGAGGGGGGGGGGGGGGGCAGGCCCTGGCTTGGTAACCCTAAAGGCAGCATTTTCCTGAGCACTGCAAAGAGAGAAAATATGCTTAAAGGAAAACTGTTTGCTAATTAGCTAAAAGGGACCAAAACCCCAAATTGTCCGCATGGCTGTCAACCACCCCCTGGGTGCTGAATGCCGCCTAGAAATGCCCAAAATCAGGAATTAGTTTTGTGTTCTTGGGTCCTTAGCAGGTACATCCAAACTTGCTGGCAAAGAGTTTGGGCACGTGAACTGGGCGTATACTAATCCCCAATTTTGGGTATTCCTAGGGTGAACATGGCTGAAGGGTATTCCGTACCGAGAATTTTGATGAAGCTTACACTTAACATCACCACAGCCTGGGGCCCAGTTCAAACTAGGGGTTCAGCTATCCCATTATAGCAGGGGAGCACAACCTGTCTAGGGGCCACATTGTCGTACTGTTCCACTTCAAGGGGCCGCAAAAATACCTTTATGTGTATGCAAAGGTGAGCAGAGGTGCCAGAAAGAGGTGGGGTGAAATGAAGTGGAAGAGGTAAGGTGACCAGAGGTGAGTAGTGGTGAGGTGAGAAGGAGCGGGCAAAGGTAAGGCAGGGGAAGGTCATTTCAGCAGAGGTTAAGTGGAAACAGGTGTGGTGGGCAGAGGTGAGTCGAGGTGAGGTAGGCAAAAGTGAGATGGTAAGAGAAGCAATGGGCAGAGGTGAGGTGGGTAGAGGGGAGATAGGAAGAGGTGAGTGGGAAGGAGTGGACAGGGGTAAGGTAGGAAGAGGAGAATTGAGCAGAGGTGAGGTGGGGAAAACTGAGCCAAGAAGAGTTGAGCAGAGGTGAGATAGTAAGAGAAGCAATGGACAGAGGTGAGGTGGGTGGAGGGGAGACATGAAGAGGTGGGTGGGAAGGAGTGGACAGGGGTAAGGTAGGGAGAGGAGAATTGAGAAGAGGTGAGGTGGGCAAAACTGAGCCAAGAAGAGTTGAGCAGAAGTGAATCAAGGTGAGGTGGGCAGAAGTGACATGGTAAGAGAAGCAATGGACAGAGGTGAGGTGGGTAAAGGGGAGACAGGAAGAGGTGGGTGGGCAGGAGTGGGCAGAGGAAAGGCAGGGATAGAAGAATTTTGTAGAGGTGAGGCAGAAGAGGTGAGGTGGGCAGAGCTGAGTAAGGAAGAGGTTAGCAGGGGGGAGATGGTAAGTGAAGTGATGGGTAGAGGTGAGGTGGTAAGAGGTAGATAGAGATAGGTAGAGGTGAGGGGAGCGCTGATAAGATGAGACAAGGTGGAAAGAGGTGCGTAGAGGCAGGCAGAGGTAAGGCAGGGAGAGGAGAAATGAGCAGAGATGAGGCAGAAGATGTGAGGTGGGCAGAGCTGAGTTGGGAAGAGTTGAGAAGAGGTGAGATAGTAAGAGAAGTGATGGGTAGAGGTGAGGTGGTAAGAGGTAGATAGAGAAAGTAAAGGTGAGGGGAGCACTGATAAGATGAGACAAGGTGGAAAGAGCTGAGTAGAGGCAGGCAGAGGTAAAATGAAGAGAAATAAGGAAGACAGAGGTGGGCAAAGGTGAGGTGGGCAGAAGTGACCAGGGATGAGTCTACATGGGCATCCCCAGGCACAGTCTGCACAACAACACTCCAGTAGCACATGTGGGTCACCCACCTCCACAGAGAAGTTTATCAGTGTTTCTGCTTCAGAAATTAGAGACACACTGCTCTCTAGTGGTCAGCCGCTTGCACTGCAAGTCAAGGTCTGCTCTCTAACTCCTGAGGGGTGCTGGGGGCCACAAGTGAGGGACATGGACGCCCTCCGGGCCGCAGGTTGTGCATCCATGCATTATAGGTTATGGAGGCCGAGACAAAATGGGGGAGGAAAGGTTTTGGTCTGCGTCTAACTTCAAGTACACCTAAGATGGTCAACCTGAGCACTTACCCTCTCTGTTTTGTATGATGTTGTAGTCGTCTTTCCTCCCTATTGTGGAGGTCTCCCTTAACTTCATCCTTGCTACCCAGAGAGGATGATTATTTTGGGGCTAGGTGAGTCGCCTTTTATACTTTCCCCATGTGACTAAATACATCACAGGAGACTAGGGGCACGGAGGGTTTTTTTCAGGGGACCTCTAAACCAGTTCACCGGGTAGGGGGTCGGCATGGCACCTGCCAGCCCTACTAACCGCATAGCCTGAACCCATACAGAAGGACAGAGGTGTAACTTTTAGGCGATGCCGGGGGTGCAACTGGGTCAGGGGGGCCCCATCATTGATGTCCCTCCAACATAGGCCCTTATTCATGAAGGGATAGCGTCAGGTAGCGCCTTGTAGATGACAGGTAGCGACTGGTGAACGCCGGACACGGCACGCAATTCCACATTTATCAAGCAGAATCTGTTTAGCGACTGGGATAGCGCCATGTAGCGTCTGATTCATCATTTTCACAGCCTCAGCGAACAGCGCCAGCGTTCAGCCTTGCACAGCGCCAGGTATGACCTCTCGCTACCTGTCGCTCTCCAATACATTTCAATGGACGAACCTTTTCTTCTCTTTAAACGGGGTTTTTGTTTATTTTTTTTTTTCAAAAAATCACAAATAATTCTGTGACCTCTTCTGGCATTGAAAAAGCAGTTTTTTCATATTTTTATGATTTTTTCTTTTACAAAGATTTTATTGGGTTTTACAAATAAAAACATATACAGTAGTGCGTTCACAGAAGTCTAGGAACACAGGCGCTACAACATACATTGCGTATTCATACAAAAGATCCAAGACATTGTTATCGTCAATGGTGTCAACCAGATATATAGAAGAGGGAGAGGCATTTGCGTTTTTATGATTTTTTATATATTTCTTCAGAAATGACATTCCAGCTCTGCCATTAAAGTGCTCATGTTACAATGTAATTCCATATGTTTTCGCTTTGTTACTAGTGGATAGATGCTGAAAAACAGACTTTAATCACACCGCCTCCTGCGCTCTGGGCTTCAGAGAAGCATTTTTCAACCCCAGAGATTAGTAAGGCTGTTTTTTTGCTGAATATGGTGTGAGTCGGTCGCTATGAGCAGTCGCTAACATGCGCTCCCATACAGCGCTGTACTGGTCAAATAGCGACTCCTCACAATGTATTCATCATTACTGAACAGCGACTGAGTCGCTATAAAGTAGCGACCCACTGCTGAGCACAGCGACTACTAGCGGGCGCTCTGAAAATGCCTGCTACAGACGCTCATCTGTCGCTACCTGGCGCTATTAATGAATCAGCCTCTTATTTTGCATTTTTGTGCTCAATTGGCAACATTTATATAAAGAAAGAACCATTTATCTCTTCTGTTCAGTCTTAGTTGTCTGGATGCACCAAACACACAGAAAAAAAGCTTACTGTATGGGCTGTGAAAGGGCCCCACTCAATGTTCACACCAGGGCCAATCACATTTAGTTACACCACCGCTGAAGGGCATAAGGGCTTGTAACTTGCAGGGCTAGAGGCCGGCACAGCCTCTAAGCCCTGGGTGCCTGGTGCCAGGGCTGGGGTCAATTTTGGGGACCCCATTGTATCAAAACAAATAATGCAGGCTGACATTTTCATTTCATTGATAAAAATCATGCCGGCTCTAGTGATATGTTTTGGTCCACATTTGTGCATTTCACTCATGCCCTAACCAGCAATTAAAGCGGAACAAAACCCACCAGCAGCCGGCCTTGTATCCAAAAGATTCCAGGGCCAGCCACTGGCTTTCCCCCGGGTATTCAAAATTAGGATATCCCGCTGTTTTAAATCCCCAGGTCGCTGGTAATCTCTTACGTTTCCCCGGGCCAATGGTGCATGCGTGGGCTCTCGTCCAATAAGAGCTGCCTGCTATGTCATTTGTCAGGCATCTCTCATTGGGATACCCCTGGGGAACAGAACAAAACCTGGAAAAGTCAAAGTCCCGGGTTTTATTCCGCTTTAAACCTGCATCCCCCAGTTCTATAACCACTAGGTCATGACTTACCCCTAATACCAATACATCAATCTATCTAAATCTAAATTATAACCCCCCACAATATTAGACCCTGTCAGCCATGCCCCTCATGTGCAGATACGGCCCTTTCTTTCAGCAAGCAGGATTGGGATGTTTATAGAGGCGACTGCATCCCTATGTTTGTATTTGCACATGAGAGGTGTCATTAAAAAGCTCTCCGAAAGGACATTGTGTTTTTTTTTTTTATAAATGATTGATATGTTTGACTTGCTGAGGCCAGAAAAAAAACAAACTGACTGACCTTTATTACACTCTGAGCTTTGTCGTTACTGTACAAAATATGACTTGAATCTCCAGTGTGCTTTGTTTAACGTGTATTAAAGATAATGGGCTTTTTCATAGGATTTTGTGCTCCTCCTTCTACCCATCTGTGCTGTGAGAATAACACACGCAAGTGAACACACTAGGGGGCAGTAAGAGGCTGATTTATTAATAGCGACATGTAGCGACAGTTGAGCGACTGTAGCGGCATTTTCAGAGCGCCCGCTAGTAGTCGCTGTGCTTGGCCGTTGTTCGGTAGTTGATAGCGACTCAGTCGGTTTTGTCGTAATGTTGAATATTGGGTGAGGAGTCGCTGTTTGACAGGTTCCGCGCTGTATGGGAGCGCATGATAGCGACTGGCCCTAGCGACCGGCTCCCACCATATTCATTAAAAAATCACGCTCAAAAAATTCTTGCGCTGTAAAATGCATGTTTAAACCCCAGAGCGCTGGCGGCGATGGGTTAAAAGTAGTTTTTTAACCCCAAACAACCATATTTTTGGAAACCAAAAAAAACAAGTTTTTAAAATAATTTTGTAATATAAATACATTAATATCAGACCTGTAATATCAATTCTGTACATTTTTTTTTTTTTTACCTTAAAAAATGTTTTTAAAATGGCAGAAGTGGTCACAGAATTTTTCACATTTAAAAAAAAACAAAAAAAAAAAAACAATAACAATTAATTATTAATATTTAAAGATTGTTCCATTGAAATGCATTGGAGAGCGCCAGGTAGCGAGAGGTCATACCTGTCACTGTTCAAGGTCGGACGCTGGCGCTGTGGGCTGAGGCTGGAATAATGATGAATGAGTCGCTATATGGCGCTATCTCAGTCACTAAGCAGGATTGGCTTGATAAATGTGTGATTGTGGTGGGGAGCCGGCGTTCTCGTGGCGGGGCCCGTCATTACCGGCCACTCACCAGTCGCTACCTGTCGCTATCCCTTGTTAAATAAGGGCCAGAGTGTATGTTATACACATATATCCCTATGAACGCCTAATAATGTGCAAATAATGCAATAACAAGGTGCAATGTGCTGTGACTTTAAAAACCTAACTACAAAAGTGACTGTGCTTTGTAATATAAAGTGTTTAAAGCGGAACAAAACCCACCAAACTTGTGAAATACATTTGGCCAAAGCCCCGGCCGATATTCCCTTTTTAGGGTGTAGGACTAGAAAAGGATATTTTCACTTTTCGAATCATCCTAGAACACTTTTTTTGCTGTCTCTCTCTGTAAGATGACAGGTGATCAGTCATTACGTAGGTGCGGCGATGACATCATTGCCACACACAACAGTGGCAGTGAATGGAGAGGGCGGAGCTTTACAACTAAAACAGGCGTCATCTGGGATTAAAGTGATGCATGAGCACTAAAAATTGGCAAATGGTAGTCCTCATGGGGGGGAGGAAATCAGGAGATGCTAGGTAAAAATGTGGGTTTTGGTCCGCATTAAATGTCTGACAAAGCCTTTTCTGAGGCTGTAGATGCTCAAAACACAGAATAAAAGTGCATCATGCTTTAAATTCCCCTGCCGTGAAGCCCAGCACGGGGCTACCTAAGGACGCGTGCATCCCCAGCACCACCGCGCGCCGCACCCCTCGTGACCCAGCTACTTACATGATGGGCTGATGAGACCGACGGCTGCCCCCCTAAATGCTTTAAAGTGGACCAAAACCCAGGATTTTGACTATCCTGGGTTTTGGTCCTTGGCCCCGGGGCTCCCTGATCGGGGTTGGCCCGGTGTGTGAAACCCCCCAGGTCGCCAAAACCAACTCACCTATTCCCTGTCCTACGAAGCATGCGAGGCCGCTCGTCCAATTAGCGCGCTGGGAGCCGCTGACGTCACGTCATCCGGGAGGCCGATTCATTAATAGCGGCAGGTAGCGACAGTTGAGCGACTGTAGCAGTATTTTCACAGCGCCCGCTAGTAGTCGCTGTGCTTGGCCGCTATTCGGTTGTTGACAGCGACTCAGTCGGTTTGCAGTAATATTGAATATTGGGTGAGGAGTCGCTATTTGACAGGTTCCGCGCTGTATGGGAGCGCATGATAGTGACTGGCCATAGCGACCGGCTCCCACCATATTCATTAACAAATCACGCTCAAAAAATTCTCGCGCTATGAAATGCTTGTTTAAACCCCAGAGCGCTGGCGGCGCCCAAAACAACCATATTTTTGCAAAAACAAAAAAAAAAAGTTTTTTTTTTTTACCTTAAAAAGGATATCTAACATGGCAGAAGTGGTCACAGAATTTTTCACATTTAAAAAAAAAAAAAAACATTAATATGAATTCATTATGAATATTTAAAGATTGTTCCATTGAAATGCATTGGAGAGCGCCAGGTAGCGAGAGGTGATACCTGTCGCTGTTCAAGGTCAAGGTCGGACGCTGGCGCTGTTCAAGGTCAAGGTCGGACGCTGGCGCTGTGGGCTGAGGCTGGAATAATGATGAATGAGTGCCTATCTGGCGCTATCTCAGTCGCTAAGCAGGATTGGCTTGATAAATGTGTGATTGTGGTGGGGAGCCGGCGTTCTCGTGGCGGTGCCCGTCATTACCGGTCGCTCACCAGGCGCTACCTGTCGCTATCCCTTGTTAAATAAGGGCCTAAGTCTTCACCAGTGGCTCCGAGTGCGCTTACGGCCGCATCCCCAGCTATCCTCTAACAGGGTGTGTGCCCACGCTCGCCATTCACAAAGGTATAGCGGGGATGCGGTCGTGGCTTGCGCATGCGCCGTTGGACTGGGAAAGAAGGTAAGTGTATGGGGCGACCTGGAGGGTTTCTCACAGTAGGGGGGGGGGCGTCGCTAGGGGAGAGCAGGGTGGTCGCTTGCCCCTGAAGCCAATAAACATTTCATTTCTTAATGTAAATGCAATTGCAGTGGACTATGCCCTCTGTTGCTGGCAGGTGATGGGGGGAGCGCCGAGCGGGCGAGCAGTTAGTGCTATATGGCAGACCAGATGAGATAAGCAGCAGCAGGACTCACATTCAGCCCCTCTGCGCCCCTCCCCTGGTAAGACACATGACAGGGGAGAAGCTCCAGAGTGAATACGGACATCACATCTCTTGACTGGGCTAGCGTTCCAAATGCAATGCGTCATACACCTCCCCACCACCAAAATAACAAGTCCAGACCACCATGTTGTTGGAAAGATTAAATTTAATCGGCCGCAGCCCAACATATATAAACAAAATGTACAAGCAGAAAAGAGTCCCCCCTATTGTTCCGAGTCTGAGAAGCCTAGGATACCAAAAATGAAGGGAAGGGGAGGGAATAAAATTAACATCCCGACCCCCCACCAAACGGAAGCCAACATAAACTCTGCCGCATCCCTCCTAGGCCAGGGAGCTTAATCGGGCTAACCGCCAGTGGCCAAAACATCCAATCCCTACTTGAACCACAACCAACCGTATTTCTGTAACCAGAACCGTCCTGGACGGTTTCCACTGGAAACAGCCCCATACCCTACCCATGGAAATGCTACCTCAGACCCGGAACCCGAGAGGAGACCCGCCCAATGGCTGTGACAAATACAATCCAAATTTTCCAAAAAAACAAAAACTTAACATACATAAATAACAATACATTAATTTATATATCAATTTTGACGCATTCTTTTTTTTTGGGGGGGGGGGGGGGGGTACAACATACTTCAACTCAAATAAATAACAACATACTGCGGCACCCCCAACAGGTGCCAATAGACATATTACCAACTATCTGTCTACAAACTCCCTCCTAGATCCCCTCCAATCTGGTTTCCGCACGTGTCACTCTACCGAAACTGCATTTATCAAAGTCACCAATGATCTACTGACAGCCAAATCCAAAGGCCACTACTCTGCTCTCATTCTTCTCGACTTATCATCTGCTTTTTACACTGTCGACCATGCTCTGCTTCTCAATATTCTTTCTTCTCTTGGAATCCAAGGTCTCGCACTCTCTTGGCTCTCCTCCTATCTCTCTCACCGCATATATAGTGTTTCTTACTCAAACACCATTTCCTCTCCCCGGGCTCTGTCTGTAGGGGTACCACAAGGCTCAGTCCTAGGACCCCTACTTTTTTCAATATACACTTCTGGTCTCGGAACTAATAACCTCGCTAGGCTTCCAATATCACTTTTATGCAGACGACTCTCAGATCTACCTCTCTGGCCCGAATCTCTCTTCTCTCCTCTCTCGCCTTCCTGACTGTCTAACAGCCATCTCTTCCTTCATGACATCTCGCTCCCTTAAACTAAACATGGACAAAACAGAACTGGTCATTTTCCCACCATCTCACTCCCCTCCCCTCTCTAACACCACAATCTCTGTAAATAATCTTACAATAACTGCAACTCCTCCAGCTCGATGCCTGGGTGTCATTCTGGACTCCTCTCTCTTGTTCCGACCTCACTTTCACTCCCTAGCCGCCTCCTGTCGTCTCCAACTCAAAAATATCTCTCGCATCCGTCCCTTCCTCTCACCTGTCACCACTAAAATGCTAGTGCACGCCCCCTGGTCATATCCCGACTGGACTACTGCAACACCCTCCTCTGTGGTTTGCCAACAAATAGACTGGCTCCCCTTCAATATATTCTAAACTCTGCTGCTCGCCTCATCTACCTCTCCTCTCGCTTCTCCAGTGCTGCCCCCCTCTGTCAATCCCTCCACTGGTTACCTGTCTCCCATAGAGTTCAGTTAAAACTTCTAATGCTAACCTACAAAGCTCTCTCTAACCAGACCCCTCCCTACATTTCATCTCTGATCCAGTGTTACCAACCCAAGCGCAACCTCCGCTCTGCCTCTGACATTCTCCTGTCCTCTTCCTTGGTTACTTCCTCGCACTCCCGCCTTCAAGACTTCTCCCGTGCCTCTCCACTTCTCTGGAATGCCCTTCCCCGCTCGATCCGCCACTCTCCATCACTCCAAGCCTTTAAAAGTGCCCTCAAAACTCACTTCTTCAGACAAGCATATGACCTGGCTTAAGCAACTCCTATAACCTTCAATGGCACATGCAGCCCAACTCAAGCTCTACCACTTGAGACCCCGCCCCTTTGTCTCCACCCCCATCCTTTAGACTGTAAGAAAAACCCCAAAGCCCCCCTCCCCCCAGGACTGTGGCCGAACAAACCCAACCATGACCAAAAACAGGGCGGGTGGGTGAAACTGCTCGTCCGTCCACGCCGGGGCTCAAAGAGGAAGGAGAGGGGGACGGACGTCCCCTTTATACTCCCCCTCCCCCCCGAGGTCACTTCCCCCAGTGACCACTTCCACATGGCTGTTCTGCCTCCGGACAGGAACGCAGGCCAGTCATGTGGTCTGCCCTCCTTAAAGGGACGGCGCTTTCTGTCACGTGAGTCCCGATGTGGCTGCTGCTTATCTTGGCTGGTCTGCCATAAATGACAAACTGTTCGCCCCTGGCTCAGCTCCCCCCCCCTATATATGCAGCCGTCATGGTGTGTGTGTGTGTTAAAAGGCAATTTACGTGTGTTTGGGGGGGGGGGGGTGTCACATGATTTCTGTGGGGGGGGGGGGGGGCTAAAAATCACCTTTTACACCCCCCAAACATTAACTTTGACCCTCTCCTAGAAATTGCCTCACTTCCCATCTCCAGAAATCACTCCAACCAAAAAAAGAATCTCCGCCAAAACTGGCATCACCTCATCCAAACACCCACTCACCCACAGAGACACCCACCTGTAGTTATTTATGAGGGGTGAAAGGGGTCAGATCTGCTGGAACTATATTTGTTTTGTGGTTTGGGGGCATCTGTTGTCATCATACCTGTTATTTGTGGGGCCTGGAGGGGGGGGGGTATAGGTTTAATTGTGGGTCCTTTGTAGATCTGCCAAAAATATTAACTGTGAGACTCAAGGGATGCCTGATCAAGTGACATTGGGCCATCATGAGGTAGTAATAGAGGATACAGTAAAAACGTTCAAAAGTGCCCTTGATGCCCTCCTTGCATGTAATAACATTTCCAGCTATGGCTACTAGACCACTGGAAGGAGATCTATAGTGGCCGGGATGCCTTCCTTGTATGTAATAACATTACCAGCTATGGCTACTAGACCACTGGAAGGAGATCTATAGTGGCCGGGATGCCTTCTTGGCATGTAATAACATTTCCAGCTATGGCTACTAGACCACTGGAAGAAGATCTATAGTGGCCGGGATGCACTCCTGGCATGTAATAACATTTCCAGCTATGGCTTCTAGACCACTGGAAGGAGATCTATAGTGGCCGGGATGCCCTCCTGCCATGTAATAAACATTTCCAGCTATGGCTACTAGACCACTGGAAGGAGATCTATAGTGGCCAGGATGCCTTCCTGGCATGTAATAACATTACCAGCTATGGCTACTAGACCACTGGAAGGAGATCTATAGTGGCCGGGATGCCCTCCTTGCATGTAATAACATTACCAGCTATGGCTACTAGACCACTGGAAGGAGATCTATAGTGGCCGGGATGCCCTCCTGGCATGTAATAACATTTCCAACTATGGCTACTAGACCACTGGAAGGAGATCTATAGTGGCCGGGATGTCCTCCTTGCATGTAATAACATTTCCAGCTATGGCTACTAGACCACTGGAAGGAGATCTATAGTGGCCGGGATGCCCTCCTGGCATGTAATAACATTTCCAGCTATGGCTACTAGACCACTGGAAGGAGATCTATAGTGGCCTGGATGCCCTCCTTGCATGTAATAACATTACCAGCTATGGCTACTAGACCACTGGAAGGAGATAAACAGGCTGAACTGGATGGACTAAAGTCTTTATTCAGCCGCACATACTATGTTACTATGCAGTATTAATAACCACGCACAAATAAACTTGAATAGCAATATTTGACGGTATTATATGGAAACTAACCTTCTCAATAACCATATGTTCAATAGTGCGCTTGTTACACATGCCGCTGCAATCTGGGATATGGCATCCTCATCCCTCTTGTTCAGAAGAGGAAAAAAGGCCATCTTCATGCAAGGTAGGAAACATCAGGACCCATGATGCTGTGAATAAGAGGAACAGACTTTTCCAAAAGATGTCAACTCACTATTAGTCCCATAATATAGACTGCAATACACAGAGATGAAAGCGGACCAAAACCCACATTTTTAACTAGCATCCCCTGAATTGCACCCCCATAAAGAGTTCATTTTGTCGATTCTCACTGTTCTGTTTCCCTCTAATCCCAGATAATGGCACTTGTTTTAGCTGTAAAGCTCCGCCTCCTCCATTCATTGCCACTGTTGTGTGTGACAATTATGTCATTGCCACACCTATGTAATGACTGATCGTTGCCAACTTACAGAGAGGGACAGCAAAAAATGGGGAGGCTGATTCATTACTAGTACCAGGTATCGGCAGATGAGCGTCTGCATAGCGGTGCTTAGAGCGACCTCTAGTAGGCGGGTATCGGGTGCTGTAACAGAGCGCCTCAGTCACTGTAGTAAACTGGCAGGCATTGATTAAAGAGATGTATGTTGGGCGCTCTAACACCAGTACAGCGTTGCAAGGAGCGAAAGGTTGCGCCAGCTCAGTGCGAGCAACTCTCAGTAACTCACACCATATTCAACAAAAAACTACACACACACAGTGTCGGCGCTCTAAATCTGGGCGCTGTAGCATAGAGCACCAGACGCTGTGTGATTAAAGTCTGTATTTCAACACATATCCACCAGTAACAAAGCGAAAACACACGGAATGACATTGTTATAACACTGTGACGTTAACACTTTAGTGCCAGACCTGTAATGACAATTCTGCATAAAAATATAAAAAATCCAAAAAGTTTTCAGAAATGACTCTTTCTAGGCCAGGAGAGGTCACACAATTATTTGAGAGAAAAAAACAAAAACAAAAAACTCTGTTAAAACAGAAGAAAAGGAACGTCCATTGAAATGTATGGGAGAGCGACAGGTAGCGAAAGGTAATACCTGGCGCTCTGGAACCTAGAGCTCCGGCGCTATACACTGAGCCACCTGTAATAATACATGTGACACCACATGGCGCTGTTAGAGTCGCTCACCAGATTCGCTTTCATAAATGTGGTTTTGCGTAAAGGGGTTCACCAGACGCTGCCTGCCGCTACGAGGCGCTGCCTGGCGCTATCCCTTCATGAATAACCCCCTTAGTGTTCCAGGGTTATTTGAAAAGAGAAAATATCCATTTCTAGTTCTACACCCTAAGAATGGAGTATTGGAAATGGTTTTGGCCAAATGCATTTCGCAAGTTCAAAGGTTTTGTTCAGTGTTAACCTGTGTTTGAGTACCACAGTCCAGCGGGTAACGACAGCGGCTGCAGCATCACAGCGGTGTGTGGAGCCTACACAGCTCTTTGTGGATTGAATGCACGGGAAATGGCGCTCTTTTTCCAGTATAAAGTGCGGCTCACCGGACATTAAAGTCAATTCACAGCCCTCTGCCTTAGATTTCGTTAAATGCGTAAGCCCATTCGTCACACGTAATTGTACGTGCGCTCGCATGATTCGAAGCCTTCATCGGGCCACTTTGTACCTTCACCGCTGTTGCCAGCAAGAGCGTTGCACATACATGTGAACTTCGCACCAAAGCTAATGTCTGCATATGCGTATGCAATCACATATCAGGGAAGCATAAATTCAACCCCACACACACACTTGAAAAAGAAACACTTTACCGCTGTTGTCTCCGGTGTGAGATAGGTCAGGATGGGCGTCAAAAGACTCACATACACAGATAGGACAGCTGAACCAAGCCATGCCCTGATGGATGTTCGGCCGGAAACCACGAAGCCACAGTCCCCCTCTGAGAGCACGCCAACACACAGCCAGCAATGCCTCAGCCAAAGTCAGACCAGTGCTAGGCCAAGCCAGAGCAGTTCCAGACAAAGTTCAAGACCAAGCCAGAACAGTGCCAGGCAAAACTCAAGGCCAAGCCAGAGCAGTTCCAGGCAAAGTCCAAGGCCAAGCCAGAGCAGTACCAGGCAAAGTTCAAGGCCAAGCCAGAGCAGTGCTAGGCAAAGTTCTATGCCAAGCCAGAGCAGTGCCAGGCAAAGTTCAAGGCCAAGCCAGAACAGTGCCAGGCAAAACTCAAGGCCAAGCCAGAGCAGTGCCAGGCAAAGTTCAAGGCCAAGCCAAAGCAGTTCCAGGCAAAGTTCAAGGCCAAGCCAGAACAGTGGCAGGCAAAGTTCAAGACCAAGCCAGAGCAGTGCCAGGCAAAACTCAAGGCCAAGCCAGAGCAGTGCTAGGCAAAGTTCAAGGCCAAGCCAGAGCAGTTCCAGGCAAAGTTCAAGGCCAATCCAGAGCAGTGCCAAGCAAAGTTCAAGGCACCAAGCCAGAGCAGTGACAGGCAAAAATGCCAAGCCAGAGCAGTGCCAGGCAAAGTTCAAGGCCAAGCCAGAGCAGTGCCAGGCAAAGTTCCAGGTTAAGCCAGAGCAGTGCCAAGCAAAGTTCAAGGCAACAAGCCAGAGCAGTTCCAGGCAAAGTTCCAGGTTAAGCCAGAGCAGTGCCAGGCAAAGTTCAATGCCAAGCCAGAGCAGTGCCAGGCAAAGTTCTATGCCAAGCCAGAGCAGTGCCAGGCAAAGTTCAATGCCAAGCCAGAGCAGTGCCAGGCAAAGTTCAAGGCCAAGCCAGAGCAGTGCCAGGCAAAGTTCAATGCCAAGCCAGAGCAGTGCCAGGCAAAGTTAAAGGCCAAGCCAGAGCAGTGCCAGGCAAAGTTCAAGGCCAAGCCAGAGCAGTGCCAGGCAAAGTTCCAGGTTATGCCAGAGCAGTGCCAGGCAAAGTTCAAGGCAACAAGCCAGAGTGGTTCTAGACAAAGTTCAAGGCCAAGCCAGAGCAGTTCCAGGCAAAGTTCCAGGTTAAGCCAGAGCAGTGGCAGGCAAAGTTCAAGGCAACAAGCCAGAGCAGTGCCAGGCAAAGTTCAAGGCCAAGCCAGAGCAGTACCAGGCAAAGTTCAAGGCCAAGCCAGAGCAGTGCCAAGCAAAGTTCAAGGCACCAAGCCAGAGCAGTGCCAGGCAAAAATGCCAAGCCAGAGCAGTGCCAGGCAAAGTTCAAGGCCAAGCCAGAGCAGTGCCAGGCAAAGTTCCAGGTTAAGCCAGAGCAGTGTCAGGAAAAGTTCAATGCCAAGCCAGAGCAGTGCCAGGCAAAGTTCAAGGCCAAGCCAGAGCAGTTCCAGGCAAAGTTCCAGGTTAAGCCAGAGCAGTGTCAGGAAAAGTTCAATGCCAAGCCAGAGCAGTGCCAGGCAAAGTTCAAGGCCAAGCCAGAGCAGTACCAGGCAAAGTTCAAGGCCAAGCCAGAGCAGTGCCAAGCAAAGTTCAAGGCACCAAGCCAGAGCAGTGCCAGGCAAAAATGCCAAGCCAGAGCAGTGCCAGGCAAAGTTCAAGGCCAAGCCAGAGCAGTGCCAGGCAAAGTTCCAGGTTAAGCCAGAGCAGTGTCAGGAAAAGTTCAATGCCAAGCCAGAGCAGTGCCAGGCAAAGTTCAAGGCCAAGCCAGAGCAGTTCCAGGCAAAGTTCCAGGTTAAACCAGAGCAGTGCCAGGCAAAGTTCAATGCCAAGCCAGAGCAGTTCCAGGCAAAGTTCAATGCCAAGCCAGAGCAGTGCCAGGCAAAGTTCAAGGCCAAGCCAGAGCAGTGCCAGGCAAAGTTTAAGGCCAAGCCAGAGCAGTGCCAGGCAAAGTTCCAGGTTATGCCAGAGCAGTGCCAGGCAAAGTTCAAGGCAACAAGCCAGAGCGGTTCTAGACAAAGTTCAAGGCCAAGCCAGAGCAGTTCCAGGCAAAGTTCCAGGTTAAGCCAGAGCAGTGCCAGGCAAAGTTCAAGGCCAGAGCAGTACCAGGCAAAGTTCAAGGCCAAGCCAGAGCAGTGCCAGGCAAAGTTCAAGGCACCAAGCCAGAGCAGGTCCCCCCCCCCCGCACCCCCTCTCCCAGTGTACCTGACAGCCCAAGTTCTTACCGTCCTACACACAGCAGGGGTCTAGCACTGCAGCAGTCCAGGTCCAATCTGGATACCCCCCTCTCCCCAGCAGTCTCCACTCCATGCTATTCATACCTGACCCAGCCCCCCAGGTAGCCATGTTCAGTCACCAGCCAGTCAGCAATATACACCTTCAGGATTCGGCTCACCACCCATTGTGCTGATGCCGCCTCATCCCCCCAGTACACAGGGAGATGATGGGCACCCCTATGTTGGCTGACACCTGCAGCAGGGCACCCTGAGCGGCAGGTTTAATCATGCCCAATGTCTGGCTGTAGTATCTGACCATTTTGATCAACTTTATGGTGCAGGTCTTGAGCCATAACCAAATCTGTCAAGCCTGACCTGTGGAACGCCATCACAAGGCAGGTTAATAGTGCCGGGCCAGAGATGAAGAATGTGGATCAAGTCCAAAAGAAGTTTGCAGACCTTATGCATTGAGGACAAAAATCAACAAAAAAATACAATAAGGGTCGTGTGCTATTGGTGCTGTTAATTTGGGCCCTGACATTTGCATGACTACATCCTTTGTGTCTGTTTTTAGCTTGCAAACCGGAGGTGGAATACCCCGCAATCTGGAATTTACAGCTGTAGAAGAAGTGGTGTAGGCTTGTTGTACCTACCGGTAGCAACACTCCAGGGCTTGCCGGCTTACCATCAATTCTGACATGCATGTTGCTGCTGGAAGTGGTAAGTTGTGGCCTTCTTTGGGTTGTTGTGCCAAGTTTGATGTCTCATTTTAATGCCCAAGTTCAGGATGCAAGAACGGCCTAAATGTTCTGGCTGGGTCATGAAACACAGGTTTGGCAACCAGCTGAATCTTTGGAATAGTGCCACATGACACCTCTAAGCCAAGTACTGACCTTTGAATGCATGTGTATGTACCACACCTTGCTTACGTTTACAATGTAGAACCAGATGGGGTAGCTATTACTTGGCCACACAAGGTATAGGGCTTTACCAAGCTTATGCCTTATTCACATTGCAGGAAACACCCAGAAAATAAACAAGGCCACCCAACTAAACAAACACACAAGTAGGGGGGCTACGTCAGCAAGGATTGCAGCATTAAGAACGGCAACGATGGAAGTGCCCATCGTATTAACACAGGGCAACACAGCCCCTATAGCTCCTGACAGGGCTGTATTGGTCAGAACTTCAGAGAGCGCAGCAGCACTAGCAGACCCTCTTTCTGGACCCTCTCCATCCACAGTGCCCACCGCGTGTCTATACGGCAACACTGTCCCTACAATTCCTGGCAGTGCCATCCAGGCTATAGCTGCAGAGTGCACAGCAGTCCCAGTGTCCACACATCGAGGACCCCCTTCATCTGCTGCGTCCTGTCCACTACAAAATTCCAGGGCACCGCTGCCCCCACAGCTTCTGCCAGCCCACCAGGCTCAGAGTAGGGGTGATCGCACATCCCCTCCTTTGCCACAGCCTGTAGGGGGTGAATTTTGTCAGCCTACACAATATCCCAGAGGCAAGGGGTTTTATGAGCCCCCTCCTATTTCCATCTCCTAAAGTCCTGGGATTGCCCCGTTGTTTATGGCAATTAGCATCTCCAGCCGCCAGCCTGCTTGTTCCTCCCCCCTTCTGCGCTTGTTATAAGGTGTACCTCTGATCTCGGTTGCCCTCACTCCTCCGGCCTTCTGCCCCACGTAAAATGGAAACCTCCACGCCATCTCAAAGCGATTCCCCGATCCCTGTGGATCTCCTACCAGAGTCCTGGATGGATGACTCTCTACATGGTTCACCACCAAAGTCACAACCACCACATCTCGACAAATATGAAGCTATGCTTGAGAAAGTCCTTGAGCCGTGGGCCTTAAATATTACGACTCAGATTTCTGCTAATCTTTCTGCTGAAATAAAAGAACTGGGCCAAAGAGTCGACGACCTTGAACAACAAGCCTCAGCACATGCCTTGGAGCTTTCTACCCTCGGGATGTATCTACAATCCTTAAAAGAGGAGAACCTCATCCTTCACCACAAGCTTGAGGATATGGAGAACCGCTCACAGAGGGCCAACATCAGGATCAGAGGTATACCTGAAGCCGTCGTCGATCTACAATCTACAGTTACTGCTCTCTTCCAAGAGCTCACCCGGCCATTCCTATCGATAAGCTGGAATTTGACAGAATACACCGTGCCCTGCAGAAAAAAAGAGCGGACGGGCTCCCGAGGGATGTGTTGGTTAAACTTCACTTCTACCGCACGAAGTAACAACTTATGATGGCTGCACAGGATCAAGGGTCTCTTAAATTCCAGAATTTTGAGTACCAACTCTTCGCTGATCTTTCTCCCCAGACCATCACCAGGAGGCGGGCCATGAAGCCCTCCCTTGAAGTTCTGCAAGCAAAAGGGGTCAGGTACAAGTGGGGGTTCCCTTTTAACATTTCTTACAGTTATCAGGATCAGCGGTTTGAAGCATCAACCCCACAGGAGCTGGAGACTGTTCTTATCTCGACTGGTCTAAGGGCCCCTGTTGTCGCACCAGGTGCTCCCTCGCAAAAGAAAAGAGCTCTCTCATTCTCACCTGTACCTATGGACAAGCGTGGCCCGCGACGGAACACCCAATCAACAAGCAAGGCGGTTGGAGCGTTGGCCCACAGGTTTGGTAAGCCTGCTGTGGGGGAGGGATGATGGGTTAGACTCCCTGTGCATTATACGAGGGATCTTGCCCCTCATTCTCCCATTGCAGCGAACCCCTAGGGTGCATCCTTGAAGTTCCTGTTCTGTAATGTTTGGACTTTCGTGTTCCCTATTTGGTCCCCTGTTATATTTTATTGGCACCCCCTTGCTCATTCTCCTTTAGTATACTATCCTAGCGGCTCTCCTGCTTTGAGTCCCATTTGGCGCATTGCCTATTGTTTCACATATATCCTCGGTGGCTTGTTATAGGCGGTCATTTGTATTCTCTGTATACTACTGCTCATTTATTTTGCTTTCAGGTTAATTGGGCTGGGCGCCCAGGTTTCAAGGCCCTGCACACTCCTTGCTCCCTTTCTCGCCGGGATACCATCGAGATAGGAAGTTTTTTCTCTTCTGACATCCGTTGCGGGTCAGTTTCTATGCTGGTTGGTCTAGGGATCTCCACTTAGAAATCCCTCCAACCAGACAGCGTTTCCCATTGGGGTGGAGGACCTATCTACCCCTCTGGGACATCTTTCTAAGGAAGGTTTCGCACCTAATTTTGTTGTTGTTTTAGAATGTTCTCTGCTGTTTCTTCTTTCCTCTCCCTCCCTCCTCCCTCCCTTTTTTCTTGGGTGTCCAGCCCCCTTACACTAGCAGATAATCTGTGGTCTTATGATGGCAGTTAAACTTGTGTCACTGAACGTTCAGGGATTGAACGCTCCCCAGAAAAGAGTGAAGGCGTTCCGTCAGATGAGGGCCCTGCATGCCGATATTGTCTGCTTTCAAGAGACTCATTTCGCTAAAAAGAATATTCCTAAATTTCTCAGTTCAGTCTACTCTCTCTTTTTTTACGGCATCGGCAGATACCAAGCAGAGAGGAGTCCTCATCGCTTTTAAACGCTCTCCCCTGTTCTCTATGGAACAGATAATACGGGATCCTCAGGGTCGCTTCTTAATTGTTATTGGTACGATACAAGACCAACTTGTCACTGTTGCTACTTATTACGCCCCCAATCAGAATCAGAACGCCTTTTTTGAGGAATTCCTTAGGCCTCTGGACCACCAGGTAAAGGGGCTTTTCATATTGGCGGGTGACTCAAATCAACTTTTGCACCACACTCTGGATTGGCACATGGTGGGTCGCCTCTAGGATTGACCCAGGGTGGGCTGCTCAGAAAAGGTGTTCCGTTCCCTACTAAATCAATACCATCTTGCTGACGCATGGAGAGAGGTCCATCCCTCCAAGAGGGACTTCACTCATTACTCCCGCACATGGTCTTTACGAGAATAGACCACATTTCCTTGCAGCTCCCCTCTTTGCCGCAACTCTCTCACTCCTCTATAGTCCCGATTGCCTGGTCGGATCACGATCTTGTTGCCGTTGAGTTGGTCACCCTAACCCAAAGATCCTCCCAGAGGTCTTGGAAGCTCTACGACCCCATGTTGTCTGATGAGGCACTCCTTGAACGCTTTAGCAAAGAGATTGAGGGCTTCATCCTGCTAAACGCGGGGTCGTTGAGCTCTGAGGCCCTGCTCTGGGAGGCTCATAAAGCGGTAATACGCGGGCAATTCATCCAAGAATCCGCTCGATGCAAAGCCTTACACGAGGATAAATTGCAAAAATTGCTAGATGCATACCACTCAGCCTCTTCCGCCTATAAAGACTGACCGACCGACCAGATGCAACAGAATCAAATTCAACCAAGCAGGCGATCAACTTAATCTGTGCCTTACAGATGAGGCCAAACGTCAAATCAGGCGGTCTAGGTTCAAGTGGTATCGCATCAGCAACAAACCAAATACCCCTCTCGCTAGAAGACTTAGAGGCGTCACCCAGAGGTTTAACCCAGTGCGCATTAGGATCCTAGAGGGCACATTAACTAGTAACCCCTCGAGGGTGTTATCAACTTTTGGTAAACAACTTAAGGACTTATATAAATCCAAGTCTACGCTAGACGAACGCCTTGCAGAGAAGTTGTTGGGACAACTTACACTACCCTCCCTACTGCCTGAGGCCAAAGCCTTCCTAGATAGGACGGTCGAGATACCTGAGGTCCAGGAAGCTATTAACTCTTTAAAGACTGGGAAGCAACCTGGCCCAGATGGGTTCTCCGCCCTTAACTATAAAAAGTTTTCCGAAGGGGGCGTGGTTTGGCTATGGCGGAGTGAGCACACGTTTGTGGGAGCTCTGCGCCTACCTTTAGTAGAAGAAGATATTCCACATCCCAGGACAGGCTTCCGAGGACATGTCCAAGTGTAGGAAGATCCGCCTGACATTGGGGAGCAGCCGATTGGGAAAGATCAGCAAGTTCTTTGCTGCAACACAGAAGATAGATACCGCTGAGGAGGGCACCAAGATGGCAGAGGAAGAGAGGAGGACGCAGGGACAGCAAGCTGAGGAAGATCGGAGCCCGGACTGCGACTCAGGGAGCCGGGGCAGTGCTGCACCCTCCCCCTGGGGCCGGCAACCATCGGGAACCCTGTCTCCGAGAGCAGCAGGGTCGGCGGCGGAGCCCCCAGAGAAAGATGTGGCGCAGCTGAGGAGGGCCATGATGCAGGACGGCGAGGAGGGGGAGAGAGCATAGAGGCAGCAGCCCGGCAGGATCAGAAGCCCGGACTGTGACCCGAGACGCTCGGGCGGCGCCGCACCCTCAACGGGGGACCGGGGGTCGCTGGGAGCCCGTCTCCGGGAGCAGGGGGGGTGGCGGAGATGCCCCCTGAAGATGCCGCGCAGCAGAGAGGAGCCGCGGAGCAGCGGGAGACAGCGGCCGCTGCCTCCAGGGGCGGCTGTCAGGTGCGCAGGGGAGAGGGGGCAGGGAGGACCGAAGCGGAGCCCAGCCATCTCAGCTCAGGGCCCTGTCACCGTTGCAGGTTGCGGGAGGGGAAGGAGGAGGAGAAGGCATGCAACCTCCCGCACCCCGAAACAGAGAGCAGCAAAAGTGACACAGAGGCAGGACTGGCTGGATAAGGATGGGGAGATGACCCGGTGGTTGATGGGGAAAGAGAGAGGCACACACCTGATAAGAAGGAGGTCAATAGAGATACTGGGCTTGGAGTGCATCTGAGGGAGGAGGGGCCAAGGGACCCCCAGCAGAAGGCAGAGGCTCAATCCCTCGGCAGAGCCATACCACAACCAATTGGCTCTCCAGACGCAAGTGGTGAGCTGCAAGATTTAGACCCCCAGGAAGACCTGCGTCCGACATATTGGAAAATAAAGGGAATCGGTTCGCCGCTGTGATGAGTCCAGCGTTCTCGGATGAACCCCCCAGCCAGGCCTCCCAGCCTTCCCTAAGATCCCCCACCTGGTCTCGGGCTGCTGCGGACTCTCCTGGCTCCCCAGAATGCAGAGCCCTACCCAGGGAGCAATACCACATCGACACATTATTGAAGTTTTTGTCTTCTCGAAGAGACTTTGAGAATTATATTAACAGAATGGAATCCCTTCTGAGAAGAGAGCTCGAAGAAGTTACGAGATCGGTCTCTGAGGTATCTAATAGAGTGGGCTCCCTGGAGCAGCAGCAGGCTACTTCTGAGCAAAGACTAGACGCACTTGAGAGGGCGCAAGCATCGATGCAACAGGCTCTATCGGACTCCAACCAACAAACCGCCAGAACCCTGATGCATTTGGATGACTTGGAGAACCGAAGCCGTCGGAACAACATCCGGATCCGAGGCCTCCCGGAGGTGCCTGAAAACAATAACCTCAGTGCCACCATCACCAAGATGTCCTGGGCAAGCCGCCAGACGAGCACATCGAGATCGACAGAGTGCACAGAGCGCCCGGCCTGCGTCCCACCGATCCCACCAGGCCGAGAGACGTTGTATGTCGTGTGCATTTTTTCAGTCAGGGAGTCAGGGTCAGGGAGGAAATTATGAGAAGAGCCTGGAATAGGGGGCCCATCCCCCACAATGGATCACAGATAACCCTGCTCCCCGACCTGGCTAGACGCACTCTTCAGATGCGCCGTGTTATGAAACCTCTGTTGGAAGCCATCAAGTCAAGTGGCGCAGCGTATAGATGGGGGCATCCATTTCATCTGGTGGTCGTGAAGAGAGGTCGTTCATTTGTTTTGAGATCGCATGCCCAGCTCCTGGAACTTTTTCGCTTCCTGGAAATTCCAGGTGTGCAGCTAGAAGACTGGATGTCTCCTATGCTGGGGGACTTTAGGGAGATGGGCCCGCGTCCAAGAGGGCCGCAACTACAACGAGTTAGGATAAGAGGGCTGTTTAGCCCGGCTCTTCTCGTCCTCTTCCATTGACAAGCAATCCTCGTTCTTGACGGAATTGAAGAATTCATGGTCCTGATATTTGCATTTACCTTAGCTGCCTTCCTTACGAACTGACGCGGACTCTGAGTCAGTTGAATCTTCTCCTTTTTGCATCTTTTTTTTTCCCCTCAGGTTGGCCCGGTATTTTAGTGCCCTGCCCTGGTGCCCCCCCCCTTTTTTTTTTTTTTTTTGTTGTTGTTGTTGTTTGTTGGCTGCCTATTCTGCCTCGATATGCTTGTGGTAGCCGGGGGCGTTGCACGCCCCATCTGCAGCTTGGACTGGACTTGATCTCGTCTTCTCCTCATGGGCTGCCTGGACGCTTGGCTGCTGCTTGCGCGCATCTCGGAGATGGAATGGTGGGTGGATGACGGCGGTCCTCTGAGCGGCTCGGGGGGCTGTGGGGCCGGTGCCGTGAGGCGGGCTGACGTGTCTTGATGGTCGGTCCGCAATGGGTGGCGGGCTCCCCCGGCGCTGGGCCGGTCATTTCGGGGGCGGAGGATGTCTCAGGTGCTGGGGGGGATCCCTGACCCTTTTGGAGCAGTGATGGTGACCCCGGGTGCAGGGTGTGCTACGCCGTCGGGCAGCGGCCCTCCCGGGCCTGGCCGTTGGTGGTTGGGGGTGCTCCTGCTGGGCCGGCTAGGTTCGCCCACTCGGTTGGATGCCTGTGTTGGCGCCTTGGTGGGGGTTGCTGGGGGGGCCGCATCGCGGACCGCCTGCGTAATTGTGGTTTGCCGGCCTGGTCGCGGTGTGGCCTGCCCTGGCCCCCTCGTGGTGGGTGTCTCTGGGGGACAGGACCTGTGAGTGTTGTGCGGCATTGGGGGGGACGGGGCTTTGGGTGCCGCCCCGCCGGCTGGTGGGGGCGTCGGGGGAGCATCGGGCATAACCGGTATTGTTGTTGTTTCAGATGCAAATTTTATTAATGTTATGGTTTGGGACATGTTTTCCAATAATTCCCTAATAGTTGTATTCTAAGGGATGTGGATATACACCAGTTCTATGCAAAGGAGTGAACCTCCTGGCCTGCGACCGTAGCCTTCCACCTTCCCCCAGTAGGTCAGTTTGCTTACTCCATCTGGAGAAATAGTGAACATTAGCATTAGCATTCTCTTGTTTCTTTTGGCAAAACCCTTTCCTGATACCCCTTTCCTCTCCTTTCTCGCTTTTCCCCCTTCTATTTCTAGTTCTATTACACCTCATCTTTTTGCCCCCCCCCTCCCTGTCCAACCCCACCCTTGTCCACTTGGCAATCTCATCCATCTTTTACTGTGTTGTGGGCAGGGGCGTGTAGGTAATGGCAGAATTAATAATTGGCTCCTTTAATGTGAAGGGATTGAATATCCCAGAGAAACGAACACAGGTGTTATATGATATGCATAAGCAAAAGGTTGCTATTTTACTTCTCCAGTAGACTCACTTTAAAACAGGACATATACCAGTTATCAAGAACCGGTACTATCTCTCCTGGCATCATGCCCCCAACCCCAACATTAAGGCAACCGGGGTCTCGATAGCCATTCACAAATCTCTTCCCCATAAAGTGATTGATCTCAAGGTTGACCTGAATGGGCGGTTTATATTTCTTAAGATTGAACTGTTTTCCAGGATATATACTGTAGCTAACATTTATTCCCCCAATACCGATCAGGTTAGTTTTTGTGCAAAAGTACTCAAAATACTAGCAGAGTTTATGGAAGGTACACTTGTGGTGGGGGGCGATTTTAACATTTCCATGCAGCCGGAGTTGGACACCTCCTTGGGCGGGTCGGCGGTGTCCCTGAGCAAAAGAAATAGGCTGAAGAAAATACTTTCCGATTTACAGCTGGTGGATACCTGGCGGGTACTACATGGACGAGACAAGGACTTTTCGTTCTACTCGGCCGCTAGGAATTCATACAGCAGAATTGATTACCTTTTTCTCCATCATCATGCCATGGACTGGGCTCCGCGTGCGTGGATCGGTCAGATATTATGGTCGGACCACGCTTCGGTGGCTTTGCCTGGACTCTACCCTAAAAGCTGGAGCTGGAGACTCAATAACAATTTGCTCGGGGATGCTGCGTGCCTGTCCGGGGTAAGGGGGGCCATCTCTGAGTTTCTCATGAACCATGAGCAGGACCCTACGCCCCTCCCATACCAGTGGGAGGTGCTGAAATGTGTGGTCAGGGGTGAATTTATCAAACACGGATCTAGATTAAAGAGGGAACGGGCCTCCCTGATATCTCAGACCTTGCAGCGAATCCAGGCCTTGGAATTGGAGCATAAAAGGAGTCCATCTAGCACTATACCTCTGGAACTGATGAAGGTCAGAGACAAACTACGGAGCTTATACATCCAGGCATATTTGAGGTTCAGAGAGAGACAGAAGGTACGGTATTACCAATTTTCAGACAAATGCGGGCGCCTGCTCGCCAGGGCACTACACCCGAGGTCCGCAACCACTTATATTCCCACTATCAGAGGGCCACAGGGTCAGACTGCTGTAACACCCTCCCAAATTGTGGATAGTTTCAGGGATTATTACCATTCATTGTATAATTTGGGGCGGAATAGCAACTCCTTGATCGATGCAGAGCCGTCAGAGGCTGTCGTGACTTATGTGCACAGCACGCCCCTTCCTTTGATACCGGGGGAAGAGGTGGAGGCCCTAGAGGAACCTTTCTCTGTGCAGGAGGTAGCCAAGGCAATCAAGGAGACGCCGCAGGGCAAAAGCCCTGGAGCCGATGGCTTCACCCCTAAATTTTACAAGCAATTAGGGCCCGAATTAGTACCTTTCCTAACTAAAGTATTTAACGCTGTTGGGCCAGAGTGTGTATTTCCTAGACAGTCCTTAGAGGCAATAATCTCGGTCCTCCATAAGCCTGGGAAGGACCCATCGCTGTGCAGCAGTTACAGGCCGATCTCCCTGATAAACGTTGATATTAAGTTATATGCCAAGATTTTGTCTTCCAGGCTCAGGCCACTCCTTCCGGGTCTGATAGACTTGGACCGGGCAGGATTTGTGCCTGGGAGGGAGGCTCGGGACAACACCAATAAGCTCTTTGACCTAATAGCACATGCCAAGGCTGAGAGGGCTCAGGCGTGCCTTCTCTCGTGCGACGCGGAGAAGGCATTTGATAGGGTGGACTGGATGTTCCTCAAGGGATCCCCCCGGCAGGTTGGTGTTGGCCCGATATTCCTGTCCAGGATCTTGGCATTATACTCTGAACCCACAGCAAAGATAAGGGTGAACGGCCTCCTTTCCTCCTCCCTCAGGATTAGCAATGGTACCCGACAGGGTTGCCCATTGTCTCCGTTACTGTATGTAATTTCAATGGAGCACCTTGCTGTAGCCCTTAGACAGAACCCGGACATTAGGGGAATAACAATAGGGGAACGGGAGTGTAAAGCTTCTCTTTATGCTGATGATTTACTTCTACACTTGACAGCTCCGTTGACCTCGTTCCCAGCGGCCCTTAAGGAATTTGAGACATTTGGCCGTGTTAGCAACTTCAAGATCAATTATGCTAAGTCAGAGGCACTTAACATATCCCTCCCCGCACAGACCCTAGAGCAGTTCAAAGTGAATTTTGCTTTTAACCCTTTCGCTGCCAGCCTACCTGGAGTTTTTGTCACGCTTGGTGCCAGACCATTTTGCACTATTTTGCGCTCCCCATGTTCAAATGTGATTTTTGAAGGGATTTCCAGGGATTTCCCAGGAAAATGATATATTGTTTCTTTCAGCAGAGTCTGGGCTTTAACATGAAATGTCTTGTTTGTAATTTTTAGGTGTATTCTCAATACTTTTGGGTGAAAAATGTGCAAAAAAAATAAAAAAAAATCTATTTTTTGCAATTTGAAACCCCAATTAATCCCGGTCACAGCGGTACCACATATGTATAGGTAGACACCCTTTCCTGCCCAGGAGACTCCCCCAAACTGAAACAGCGCTTTAGGAGATTTTCAGATAAAATACAACTATGCACCACGCTAAGCGCACCTTGTGGTCTTTCCAGAAAAAGAACCCTTTAAATTTGAAATATCCCCCAAAAACTATATATTCTCTGGAAGTATACACCTCAGGCTTTCTAGGCGTACCAGGTTTGTTGACATGGGCGCAATATTCTGGAAGTAATCCCTCAATCAATTCTTTGGTTGCACAGAGTTTCCCTAAAAAAGAATAAAAAAGAAGAATCAAAGCCACATTTTCCTAAAAAAAACTATATGCAAACAGAAAAAAACAAGTAAAATCTGAAAAAGCAACAACCCCCGAACAGAACAATACCCAACATGCATAGGTACTGTCAAGGGAAGAGTTGCCAAACACCCCAAAGTAAAGCATGCGCATAACGGTAATTTTACTTAAAAATTTCAGCTCTGCAGACAAAGTGCGCACCTTGCGATTTCTCAACCAAAACAACCCTTTAAATTTAGAATATCCACACAAACCATATATTCCCTGAAAGTACACATGTTAAGCTTTCTAAGAGTACTGAACTTGTTGTAGTGGGCTCATCTTTCTGGAAGTAATCCATTGAAGAATTATTAAGTTATAAAAAAGCAGAATAAAAACCATGTTTTCCTAAAATATCAATATGCAAACAAGAAAAAACAAGCTAAATCTGAAAGCGCAAGGTCCCCCGAGCAGAACAATACCCAACATGCATAGGTACTATTAACCCTTTTAATTGTCAGCCTACTTGAAGTTTTGTCACCCTCTGTTGACAGGTCATTTTTCCCCATTTTGCGGCATGATTAACCGTGATTTTTGCTGGAATTTCCAGAAAAATTATATACATTACATATACATTTTTTGCAGCAGAGTTTAGGCTTTAACATGAAATGTCTTGTTTGTAATTTTTCTACTGTTTTTTGAACATTTCTGCTTAAAAAAACAAAAAATATATATATATATATTTTTTTAAACAATTGTTTCCTTTATTTTAAATAAAACCTTTTTTTTTTTAATGAAAACCATATTGCATGTGATAGCTTCATTTCTCCCGATTACAACGGTACCACATATGTATCGGTAGCCCCCCCATTCTTGCCCTGGAGACCCCCCAAACTGAAAAGAGCACTTACATTTATTACAAATAAAATACAACTACTATCCACACTATAAACATAAGGGGTTAATTAAAAAAAAATGACATAGGGTCCCCCCTTTTTTTGGGGAATTTTAAGGGTTAGGGTTAGGCTAACCCTAACCCGTAAAAAAAAAAGGACTTTTTTTTTTTAATTTTAAGGGTTAGGGTTAGGCTAACCCTAACCCTTAAAAATAAAAAAAATGACGTAGAGGGGAACCCATTTTTTTTTTAATTTTAAGGGTTAGGGTTAAGCTAACCCTAACCCTAACCCTTAAAAATTAAATAAAAATGACGTAAGGTCCCCCCTCCGGGGGGGGGGGGGGAACCCATTTTTTTTTTAATTTTAAGGGTTAGGGTTAGGCTAACCCTAACCCGTAAAAAAAGAAAAAAAAAGACTTTTTTTTTAAATTTTAAGGGTTAGGGTTAGGCTAAGAGGCATCCCGAACAGGGAATACCTCCGCTACCTACAAATACCCCACTATATATCTACTAAGTCTAGACTAGGGGGTACCATAAGACCATCTTCATCATTTGAGTTTGCTAGTGGATCACATCCTCTTGGGAAGGGGATGATTGCCATGGTCTACAGAAAGTTGAATGATCTAGAGGAGGCGCCTCTTCCAACCTACACGAATAGTTGGGAAGCGGACCTTGGTGTAAACATATCGCCTAGTGAATGGAAAATTGCATGGCGGAACTCATTTTCGTGGTTCCTGAATATGGGCGCCCAGGTGGTCAATATTAAGCTCCTACTCTGATGGTACCTAGTCCCGGATAAGATCCACAGATTTTGCCCCTCTTACCCACTGGAGTGTTTTAGAGACTGCCGCCTACAGGGAACATATATCCATATATGGTGGGAGTGCAGGGTGGCCCGTCACTTTTGGGCTAAGGTTTTTTACCTTTTAAGGAGAGCAACTGGTCTACACTTGACCCTCTCACCTCAACTTGCCCTACTTAATTTGAAACCCCCCGGATGTACGAGATCACAATTTGAACTTATCAGACATGTCCTTACGGCCGCAAAACTTATCATAGCACGTTCTTTGAAGAAGAAGACGATTCCTAGTGGAAGTCTGGTCCCTCGCATCAATGAAGTCATGTTTTTTGAAAAGATGGCAGCCTCGACCTTGCTCCCTTCCTAACCACTTGGGAGGGTTGGATTGCACACTTTCACCCTGAGAACTTCGACCGTTCCCTCCTCGTATCCCAGTGATCTGGTGATCACAACTCGCATCTGCTGGCGGCTGGACACCCACTCCCCAATTCTTTCCCTCTCTTTGCCCCTCTATTTCCTACATTCTAACCTCCTACTCCTAACCTCCCGTTCTTTTTTCTCAAGTACGTGGTCCTTTGCCACACGCACCTTATACCTTGCATTTGGAGACTCTGTTTCCTATTTGTGTATGTATTGACACCCTCTTGGGTGTGGTTATATGCTCCACATAACGTAAAATATATTGCAATGTTATGTACTCCTATATTCTCAATAAAAATATTGATGAAAAAAAAAAATATTTAAATAATATTTAAAAATGGAAGGGGGATACAGGGGATATATCCACACAGTTCTACATGAGAAAAAAACATTGTGCATTCAACTGGAATTGAGCAGTATGTAGGTGTCATGGGTGGACGCTGGATCCAGTCATCACACTCAGGAACCAGAGGTCTGGACCCACTACACACTGGACATGAAAAGGGGACTTGGCAGATTGTGTTAGGTGGGAGGCCATAATTAGTGTGAGCAAAAGGAAAAGGAACTGCTCATTAACATTGGCTTACTTTAGAGTGAAGCAGCTGCAGAACTAGGGTAGATTGAGGTCCACTTTGCAGGAGGTATTACAATGTAGGGGCCAACACACACTAAATGGGGAAGCTAGACTAAAAAGAGATGTCACGACATAGCATGGAATGCAAAGGGAAACCAAAGACATAACTAAAGAGATATTCATCTGTGACCAGTGGCACCAGCGCTACATGCGTGCAGTTGATCGCAACCATGACATTGGGCAAATTTTATACAAATTTAGGGAACGATTTGATGTGTGTGAATCAGAATCAAACAGTGCTGATACAAATACAATTCTATTTGCCAGCTACTACCTGCCACCTACAGATCCTGTGGTCCTCTCAGCAAACAAAGGCGATTCTCATTGCCAAATTCCCGCCTGCCACCCTCTACCGATGGGACTGTTCCTGTTTTTGGACTCCCCATGCTGTTGCCAATTGCCACCCTCCACCTATGTGTAACTGTTGCTGTTTTTATACTCCCCATGCTGTTGTCAACTGCCACCATCTACCTATGTGACTGTTCCTGTTTTTGGACTCCCCATGCTGTTGCCAATTGCCACCCTCCACCTATGTGTAACTGTTGCTGTTTTTATACTCCCCATGCTGTTGCCAACTGCCACCATCTACCTATGTGACTGTTCCTGTTTTTGGACTCCCCATGCTGTTGCCAACTGCCACCCTCTACCTATGAGACTGTTCCTGTTTTTGGACTCCCCATGCTGTTGCCAATTGCCACCCTCCACCTATGTGTAACTGTTGCTGTTTTTATACTCCCCATGCTGTTGCCAACTGCCACCATCTACCTATGTGACTGTTCCTGTTTTTGGACTCCCCATGCTGTTGCCAATTGCCACCCTCCACCTATGTGACTGTTGCTGTTTTTATACTCCCCATGCTGTTGCCAACTGTCACCATCTACCTATGTGACTGCTGCTGTTTTTGGATTCCCCATGCTGTTGCCAACTGCCACCCTCTACCTATGTGACTGTTGTTGTTTTTGGGCTCCCCATGCTGTTGCCAATTGCCACCCTCCACCTATGTGATTGTTCCTGTTTTTAGATTCTCCATGCTGTTGCCAACTGCCACCCTCTACCTATGTGACTGTTCCTGTTGTTGGACTCCCCATGCTCTTGCCAACTGCCACCCTCTACCTATGTGACAGTTCCTGTTTTTGGGTTCCCCATGATGTTGCCAACTGCCACCCTCCACCTCTGTGACTGCTGCTGTTTTTGGATTCCCCATGCTGTTGCCAACTGCCAGCCTCTACCTATGTGACTGTTGCTGTTTTTGGACTCCCCATGTTGTTGCCAACTGCCACCCGCCACCCATGTGATTATTCCTGTTTTTGGACTCCCCATGCTGTTGCCAACTGCCACCTTCCACCTAAGTGACTGTTGCTGTTTTTGGACTCCCCATGCTGTTGTCAACTGCCACCTTCCACCTAAGTGACTGTTGCTGTTTTTGGATTCCTCATGCGGCTGCCAACTGCCACCCTCCACCTAAGTGACTGTTGCTGTTTTTGGATTCCTCATGTGGTGTCATTAGTCATACTTGCAGACCAATAATATAAGATTAGATGGTTATTTATCATGATATGTGATTATTCAGCAGATAGACCGCCCCTCACTATGTTTTAATGTTTTAAATGTATGTTTTTTGGGTAGCTAACTTTCAATAAATTGTATTCTTATTATTAGCTGATTGTGCAGCAGGATTGGCACCCTTTGCAGGTGCCCATTTGTTTTGTTAGGTGTCAATAACGCTTCAGCCATGTCCCACCCAGGAACCCTTGCAACCCTCTGGTCACATGATCTTTTCCCTAACCATGATTGCTGCCCTACAATTAAATATAATATATTTTTTTGGAAGAATGCTTTCAAGACTCTCCTGTCATTCTCTTATTGTAGGGCTGCCAATCAGGACACCAGTGGGGTTTGCCGAGGGGTCTTGCACATGAGCGGTTTCCTGAGCACTGGTCTCCTGCGCTGGGGAAGGTCAGACCAGTGGTTATCATCTTCTGGGGTTATGCTCACAGCAGATTTAACCTTCTCTGAGACAAACTCTTAGAGGCCGATTTATTAATAGCGCCAGGTAGCGACAGATGAGCGACAGTAGCGTGATTTTCACAGCGCCGGCTAGTATTCGCTGTGCTTGGCCGTTGTTCGCCTGTTGACAGCGACTCAGTCGGTGTGCGGAAATGTTGAATATGGGGTTAGGAGTCGCTGTTTCACAGGTTCCGCGCTGTATGGGAGCGCATGACAATGAATGGCCATAGCGAACGGCTCCCAGCATATTCATTAACAAATCACGCTCAAAAAATTCTTGCGCTGTAAAATGCATGTTTAAACCCCAGAGCACTGGCGGCGATGTGTTAAAAGTAGTTTTTTAACCCCCAAACAACCTTATTTTTGGTAAAAAATAATAAACAAGTTTTTATAAACATTTTGTAATATGAATACATTAATATCAGACCTGTAATATCAATTCTGCACAATTTTTTTTTTTTTCTTTTTTACCTTAAAAAAAAAAATAACATTGCAGAAGTGGTCACCGAATTTTGGACATTTAAAAAAAAAAAAAAAATTAATATCAATTAATTATGAATATTTAAAGATTGCTCCATTGAAATGCATTGGAGAGCGCCAGGTAGCTAGAGGTCATACCTGGCGCTGTGATGGGATTAGCAGTGGCGCAGTTCGCTGAAGTCTGCAACATGATGAATCCTGCGCTAGCTGACGCTCTCGCCGGCGCTAGCCTCATTTAGCGTGATAAATGCGTGATTGTGTTCGCAGCCTGTCGTTCTGGAGTCGGTAGCCGCCGATAGCTGGCGCTAGTGAGACACTACCTGGCGCTATCCCTTGATAAATTAGGCCCTTAGGGAAGGTGTAGGTCCACTTTAAAAAGGAATAACGGTAAGTCAGCGCTTCATCATTCACTTGTGTGGCAGCAAATGACAGCCAATCATATGACCACCAGCCACCATTCATGTGCAAAACTCCTCGGCAAATCCGTTTGGTCCCTTGATTAGCAGCCATACAATGAATGAGGAATCGGCAAGCAGGGATGGGCGAAAACATTTGGATAAAGTGGAATTTAATACAAATTTTAGGGAACAATTTGATTTGTGCGAATCAGAATCAGACAAAGCTGATACAAATGCAATTCTATTTGCCATCTGCTACCTGCCATCTGCCAACTGCCACCCTCCACCTATTTGACTGTTGCTGTTTTTGGATTCCCCATGCTGTTACCAACTGCCACCCTCCACCTACGTGACTGTTGCTGTTTTTGGATTCCCCATGCTGTTGCCAACTGCCACCCTCCACCTATTTGACTGTTGCTGTTTTTGGATTCCCCATGCTGTTGCCAACTGCCACCCTCCACCTATTTGACTGTTGCTGTTTTTGGATTCCTCATGCGGTTGCCAACTGCCACCCTCCACCTATTTGACTGTTGCTGTTTTTGGATTCCCCATGCTGTTGCCAACTGCCACCCTCCACCTATGTGACTGTTGCTGTTTTTGGATTCCCCATGCTGTTTCCAACTGCCACCCTCTACCTATTTGACAGCTGCTGTTTTTGGATTCCCCATGCTGTTGCCAACTGCCACCCTCCACCTATGTGACTGTTGCTGTTTTTGGATTCACCATGCTGTTTCCAACTGCCACCCTCCACCTATGTGACTGTTGCTGTTTTTGGATTCCCCATGCTGTTACCAACTGCCACCCTCCACCTATTTGACAGCTGCTGTTTTTGGATTCCCCATGCTGTTGCCAACTGCCACCCTCCACCTACGTGACTGTTGCTGTTTTTGGATTCCCCATGCTGTTGCCAACTGCCACCCTCTACCTATGTGACTTTGCTGTTTTTGGATTCCTCATGCTGTTGCCAACTGCCACCCTCCACCTATTTGACTGTTGCTGTTTTTGGATTCCCCATGCTGTTTCCAACTGCCACCCTCCACCTATGTGACTGTTGCTGTTTTTGGATTCCCCATGCTGTTGCCAACTGCCACCCTTCACCTATTTGACTGTTGCTGTTTTTGGATTCCCCATGCTGTTGCCAACTGCCACCCTCCACCTATTTGACAGCTGCTGTTTTTGGATTCCCCATGCTGTTTCCAACTGCCACCCTCCACCTACGTGACTGTTGCTGTTTTTGGATTCCCCATGCTGTTGCCAACTGCCACCCTCTACCTATGTGACTTTGCTGTTTTTGGATCCCTCATGCTGTTGCCAACTGCCACCCTCCACCTATTTGACTGTTGCTGTTTTTGGATTTCCCATGCTGTTGCCAACTTCCACCCTCTACCTGCTTGTGAACTGGTAACAGGTCCAACTCAACTATTCCGGGGACCAGAAGCCGTAGCACAAACTATAGCAGACAGCGTTTCCTCCAAGTATGTTTTAGTAAACCACAGCTCTGCAGTTCCTGCGAGTGCCGCAGGGGCCCCTGCCAAGACCAATAATACCTGCAAACTTTTTTTCATCACACCCTCACCGCTACCTATTCCCTCAAAGCTTGCTTCTCCTACTTCTTCCGCTGCCCGAGGCAGCTGCCTCACCTCGCCTCATTAGAGGTGCACCCCTGTTTCTTTTTAACCAGCACATGGCCTTTAAAGATTACAAGAATGTATTTTACCTTAACATCTACAAGGCTGCAGATACATGGACTGGCCCTCTGAAAAAATTAGTTGAAATAAAACTTTGAGCTGAAGGTTACGTGGCAGAAAATAACCATTAAAAAATCGTGAATGTCAATGATAAGTAAACCTTTAAAATGAAGGCTTGTAAAAGGGACAGACTGGCTCCAAGGCTTTACTGTCTGCGACAGCGTGGCACTGTGACTGCGGAATTGCTGAATCCGCTACTAGTAATGCTAATAAATCATTATCAATGTTTTTACATGCGCGATTACATCTCTACTTTCCATCTAACATCTGCTGAGACACATTTATGGGGAAGTAAGAAGTGAGGGCAAACTCAAACATGACACCTGGTGTACGATCCAAGCTGCACACTCTGCATCTAATCCATGCTGCATACCCGGTGTATGGTCCAAGCAGCACACTCTGAATATGATCCATGCTGCATACCCGGTGTATGGTCCAAGCAGCACACTCTGCATATGATCCATGCTGCATACCCGGTGTATGGTCCAAGCAGCACACTCTGCATATGATCCATGCTGCATACCCAGTTTATGATCCAATCTGAACACTCTGCATATGATCCATTCTGCACACCCTGTGTACGACCCATGCTGCATACCCAGTGTAGGATCCAAGCTGCACACTCTGCATATGATCTATGCTGCATACCCATTGTATGATCCAAGCTGAACACTCAGCATATGATCAATTCTGCACACCCTGTGTACAATTCATGCTGCATACCCAGTGTATGATCCAAGCTGCACACTCTGCATATGATCCATGCTGCATACCCAGTTTATGATCCAATCTGAACACTCTGCATATGATCCATGCTGCATACCCAGTTAATGATCCAATCTGAACATTCTGCATATGATCCATGCTGCATACCCAGTTTATCATCCAATCTGAACACTCTGCATATGATACATTCTGCACACCCTGTATACGGCCCATGCTGCATACCCAGTTTAGGATCCAAGCTGCACACTCTGCATATGATCTATGCTGCATACCCATTGTATGATCCATGCTGCACACTCTGCATATGATCTCTGCTGCATACCCATTGTATGATCCAAGCTGAACACTCTGCATATGATTAATTCTGCACACCCTGTGTACAATCGATGCTGCATACCCAGTGTATGCTCCAAGCTGCATACCTGGTGTTTGATCCAAGCTGCACACTCTGCATATAATCCATGCTGCTACCCAGTGTATGATCCAAGCTGCATACCCGATGTATGATCCAAGCTGAACACTCTGCATATGATCCATTCTGCACACCCTATGTACTGTCCAAGCTGCTACCCGGTGTATGATCCAAGCTGCACACTCTGCATATGATCCATGCTGCATACCCGGTGAATATAAAATGAACATACGGTATATACAAAATGAATATAAGGAAGGACAGAAAAAAATTATAGAAGGAAAGAAGTACGAAAAGGAATGGCATAACAGAGGATGGGAAAAAAGAAAAAGACTACAAGGAAAGAATATAATAGAATGAAAGAAACAAAGATTTAAAGGAGTGACAGAAATAATAGAAAGAAAGATGAAAGAAAGAAAGGAAGAAAGAGAATGACAGAAAGAACGGATGCAAGAAAGAAACAAAGAATAAATGGAAAGAAAACAGAAAAGAATAAAAGGAAGGAAACAAAGGTGGGTCCTACAAATGTGCAACAGCCCCGGCAACTGTCTGGGTACGCCCAGTGCTGACGCCTGCCCTGATGTCACGGTCTATCAATATAAAAAATCGATATGTATAGGGTGGAGTGGTTTCAAGGGGAGAAATGCAGAGGAACATGCATTCTATTATATATTACCAGTAGGGATGAGCGAATCGATCCGGACGAACCCGGATTCGATCCAAATTTCAGGAAAAATTCGATTCGGATCGAATCCGAATTTCCCCGCGATTCGATCGCTCGAAGTTTTCCTTTAACATCCATTCATTTACATTTACAGGCATTCTAAGATGGCGGACGGGACATGGCTGGACATCTATCCCGCGCCAGTGCAAGCTGGGGCAGTCACATGCAGCCTATCAGCAGCCAGCAAGCCCGGTGACGTCACAGCGCTATTTAAGTCGGCCATCTTGTTTTTCCTTCCTCATTTCTCTATTGCATTCGTGAGAGACAGAACGCTGTGTAGCTGAGGGAGAGAGGCAGTTAGACAGGCAGGGACAGACAGGGACAGGCTGGAGACAGGCAGGAGACAGACAGGAGACAGACAGAAAGTCAGCGAAAAACAGGGAAAGGAAGGAAAAATCGGAGGCTGTCACAGGGAGATTTTTTTTTTTTTTTCATCCAGCCTGACAGGCTTTGTTAGCGTTTTCAGGCTGCTTATACTAACTAACTGTGCATATATACTGAACTGATCTTAAGTCTGCTGTGAGGCATCCCATTCTGTGACTACAGCAGCCTCTGTTTAAGACCATATAACCATTTGCACTTATTATAATTGAAATTAGCCCTGATAAAGACACTTTTGCTGGGCATAGCGCTACTGGACCCTGCCAGGTCCACTTCTGTTGTGGCATCCCATTCTGTGACTACAGCAGCCTCTGTTTAAGACCATATAACCATTTGCACTTATTATAATTGAAATTAGGCCTGATAAAGACACTTTTGCTGGGCATAGCACTACTGGATCTTTTTTGGGGCATCCCATTCTGTGACTACAGCAGCCTCTGTTTAAGACCATATAACCATTTGCACTTATTATAATTGAAATTAGCCATGATAAAGACACTTTTGCTGGGCATAGCGCTACTGGACCCTGCCAGGTCCACTTCTTTTTTGGGGCATCCCATTCTGTGACTACAGCAGCCTCTGTTTAAGACCATATAACCATTTGCACTTATTATAATTGAAATTAGCCCTGATAAAGACACTTTTGCTGGGCATAGCGCTACTGGACCCTGCCAGGTCCACTTCTGTTGTGGCATCCCATTCTGTGACTACAGCAGCCTCTGTTTAAGACCATATAACCATTTGCACTTATTATAATTGAAATTAGGCCTGATAAAGACACTTTTGCTGGGCATAGCACTACTGGATCTTTTTTGGGGCATCCCATTCTGTGACTACAGCAGCCTCTGTTTAAGACCATATAACCATTTGCACTTATTATAATTGAAATTAGCCCTGATAAAGACACTTTTGCTGGGCATAGCGCTACTGGACCCTGCCAGGTCCACTTCTTTTTTGGGGCATCCCATTCTGTGACTACAGCAGCCTCTGTTTAAGACCATATAACCATTTGCACTTATTATAATTGAAATTAGCCCTGATAAAGACACTTTTGCTGGGCATAGCGCTACTGGACCCTGCCAGGTCCACTTCTGTTGTGGCATCCCATTCTGTGACTATAGCAGCCTCTGTTTAAGACCATATAACCATTTGCACTTATTATAATTGAAATGAGGCCTGATAAAGACACCTTTGCTGGGCATAGCAGTACTGGATCTTTTTTGGGGCATCCCATTCTGTGACTACAGCAGCCTCTGTTTAAGACCATAAACCATTTGCACTTATTATAATTGAAATTAGCCCTGATAAAGACACTTTTGCTGGGCATAGCGCTACTGGACCCTGCCAGGTCCACTTCTTTTTTGGGGCATCCCATTCTGTGACTACAGCAGCCTCTGTTTAAGACCATATAACCATTTGCACTTATTATAATTGAAATTAGCCCTGATAAAGACACTTTTGCTGGGCAAAGCGCTACTGGACCCTGCCAGGTCCACTTCTTTTTTGGGGCATCCCATTCTGTGACTACAGCAGCCTCTGTTTAAGACCATATAACCATTTGCACTTATTATAATTGAAATTAGCCCTGATAAAGACACTTTTGCTGGGCATAGCGCTACTGGACCCTACCAGGTCCACTTCTTTTTTGGGGCATCCCATTCTGTGACTACAGCAGCCTCTGTTTAAGACCATATAACCATTTGCACTTATTATAATTGAAATTAGGCCTGATAAAGACACTTTTGCTGGGCATAGCACTACTGGACCCTGCCAGGTGTACTTACTGCTGGTTTTTAGGGCATCCCATTCTGTGACTACAGCAGCCTCTGTTTAAGACCATATAACCATTTGCACTTATTATAATTGAAATTAGGCCTGATAAAGACACTTTTGCTGGGCATAGCACTACTGGATCTTTTTTGGGGCATCCCATTCTGTGACTACAGCAGCCTCTGTTTAAGACCATATAACCATTTGCACTTATTATAATTGAAATTAGCCCTGATAAAGACACTTTTGCTGGGCATAGCGCTACTGGACCCTGCCAGGTCCACTTCTTTTTTGGGGCATCCCATTCTGTGACTACAGCAGCCTCTGTTTAAGACCATATAACCATTTGCACTTATTATAATTGAAATTAGGCCTGATAAAGACACTTTTGCTGGGCATAGCACTACTGGATCTTTTTTGGGGCATCCCATTCTGTGACTACAGCAGCCTCTGTTTAAGACCATATAACCATTTGCACTTATTATAATTGAAATTAGCCCTGATAAAGACACTTTTGCTGGGCATAGCGCTACTGGACCCTGCCAGGTCCACTTCTTTTTTGGGGCATCCCATTCTGTGACTACAGCAGCCTCTGTTTAAGACCATATAACCATTTGCACTTATTATAATTGAAATTAGCCCTGATAAAGACACTTTTGCTGGGCATAGCGCTACTGGACCCTGCCAGGTCCACTTCTTTTTTGGGGCATCCCATTCTGTGACTACAGCAGCCTCTGTTTAAGACCATATAACCATTTGCACTTATTATAATTGAAATTAGGCCTGATAAAGACACTTTTGCTGGGCATAGCACTACTGGATCTTTTTTGGGGCATCCCATTCTGTGACTACAGCAGCCTCTGTTTAAGACCATAAACCATTTGCACTTATTATAATTGAAATTAGCCCTGATAAAGACACTTTTGCTGGGCATAGCGCTACTGGACCCTGCCAGGTCCACTTCTTTTTTGGGGCATCCCATTCTGTGACTACAGCAGCCTCTGTTTAAGACCATAAACCATTTGCACTTATTATAATTGAAATTAGCCCTGATAAAGACACTTTTGCTGGGCATAGCGCTACTGGACCCTGCCAGGTCCACTTCTTTTTTGGGGCATCCCATTCTGTGACTACAGCAGCCTCTGTTTAAGACCATATAACCATTTGCACTTATTATAATTGAAATTAGCCCTGATAAAGACACTTTTGCTGGGCATAGCGCTACTGGACCCTGCCAGGTCCACTTCTTTTTTGGGGCATCCCATTCTGTGACTACAGCAGCCTCTGTTTAAGACCATATAACCATTTGCACTTATTATAATTGAAATTAGCCCTGATAAAGACACTTTTGCTGGGCATAGCGCTACTGGACCCTACCAGGTCCACTTCTTTTTTGGGGCATCCCATTCTGTGACTACAGCAGCCTCTGTTTAAGACCATATAACCATTTGCACTTATTATAATTGAAATTAGGCCTGATAAAGACACTTTTGCTGGGCATAGCACTACTGGACCCTGCCAGGTGTACTTACTGCTGGTTTTTAGGGCATCCCATTCTGTGACTACAGCAGCCTCTGTTTAAGACCATATAACCATTTGCACTTATTATAATTGAAATTAGGCCTGATAAAGACACTTTTGCTGGGCATAGCACTACTGGATCTTTTTTGGGGCATCCCATTCTGTGACTACAGCAGCCTCTGTTTAAGACCATAAACCATTTGCACTTATTATAATTGAAATTAGCCCTGATAAAGACACTTTTGCTGGGCATAGCGCTACTGGACCCTGCCAGGTCCACTTCTTTTTTGGGGCATCCCATTCTGTGACTACAGCAGCCTCTGTTTAAGACCATATAACCATTTTCACTTATTATAATTGAAATTAGGCCTGATAAAGACACTTTTGCTGGGCATAGCACTACTGGATCTTTTTTGGGGCATCCCATTCTGTGACTACAGCAGCCTCTGTTTAAGACCATATAACCATTTGCACTTATTATAATTGAAATTAGCCCTGATAAAGACACTTTTGCTGGGCATAGCGCTACTGGACCCTGCCAGGTCCACTTCTTTTTTGGGGCATCCCATTCTGTGACTACAGCAGCCTCTGTTTAAGACCATATAACCATTTGCACTTATTATAATTGAAATTAGCCCTGATAAAGACACTTTTGCTGGGCATAGCGCTACTGGACCCTGCCAGGTCCACTTCTTTTTTGGGGCATCCCATTCTGTGACTACAGCAGCCTCTGTTTAAGACCATATAACCATTTGCACTTATTATAATTGAAATTAGGCCTGATAAAGACACTTTTGCTGGGCATAGCACTACTGGATCTTTTTTGGGGCATCCCATTCTGTGACTACAGCAGCCTCTGTTTAAGACCATAAACCATTTGCACTTATTATAATTGAAATTAGCCCTGATAAAGACACTTTTGCTGGGCATAGCGCTACTGGACCCTGCCAGGTCCACTTCTTTTTTGGGGCATCCCATTCTGTGACTACAGCAGCCTCTGTTTAAGACCATATAACTATTTGCACTTATTCTAATTGAAATTAGGCCTGATAAAGACACTTTTGCTGGGCATAGCACTACTGGACCCTGCCAGGTGTACTTACTGCTGGTTTTTAGGGCATCCCATTCTGTGACTACAGCAGCCTCTGTTTAAGACCATATAACCATTTGCACTTATTATAATTGAAATTAGGCCTGATAAAGACTCTTTTGCTGGGCATAGCACTACTGGATCTTTTTTGGGGCATCCCATTCTGTGACTACAGCAGCCTCTGTTTAAGACCATATAACCATTTGCACTTATTATAATTGAAATTAGCCCTGATAAAGACACTTTTGCTGGGCATAGCGCTACTGGACCCTGCCAGGTCCACTTCTTTTTTGGGGCATCCCATTCTGTGACTACAGCAGCCTCTGTTTAAGACCATATAACCATTTGCACTTATTATAATTGAAATTAGGCCTGATAAAGACACTTTTGCTGGGCATAACACTACTGGATCTTTTTTGGGGCATCCCATTCTGTGACTACAGCAGCCTCTGTTTAAGACCATATAACCATTTGCACTTATTATAATTGAAATTAGCCCTGATAAAGACACTTTTGCTGGGCATAGCGCTACTGGACCCTGCCAGGTCCACTTCTTTTTTGGGGCATCCCATTCTGTGACTACAGCAGCCTCTGTTTAAGACCATATAACCATTTGCACTTATTATAATTGAAATTAGCCCTGATAAAGACACTTTTGCTGGGCATAGCGCTACTGGACCCTGCCAGGTCCACTTCTTTTTTGGGGCATCCCATTCTGTGACTACAGCAGCCTCTGTTTAAGACCATATAACCATTTGCACTTATTATAATTGAAATTAGCCCTGATAAAGACACTTTTGCTGGGCATAGCACTACTGGACCCTGCCAGGTGTACTTACTGCTGGTTTTTAGGGCATCCCATTCTGTGACTACAGCAGCCTCTGTTTAAGACCATATAACCATTTGCACTTATTATAATTGAAATTAGGCCTGATAAAGACACTTTTGCTGGGCATAGCACTACTGGATCTTTTTTGGGGCATCCCATTCTGTGACTACAGCAGCCTCTGTTTAAGACCATATAACCATTTGCACTTATTATAATTGAAATTAGCCATGATAAAGACACTTTTGCTGGGCATAGCGCTACTGGACCCTGCCAGGTCCACTTCTTTTTTGGGGCATCCCATTCTGTGACTACAGCAGCCTCTGTTTAAGACCATATAACCATTTGCACTTATTATAATTGAAATTAGCCCTGATAAAGACACTTTTGCTGGGCATAGCGCTACTGGACCCTGCCAGGTCCACTTCTGTTGTGGCATCCCATTCTGTGACTACAGCAGCCTCTGTTTAAGACCATATAACCATTTGCACTTATTATAATTGAAATTAGGCCTGATAAAGACACTTTTGCTGGGCATAGCACTACTGGATCTTTTTTGGGGCATCCCATTCTGTGACTACAGCAGCCTCTGTTTAAGACCATATAACCATTTGCACTTATTATAATTGAAATTAGCCCTGATAAAGACACTTTTGCTGGGCATAGCGCTACTGGACCCTGCCAGGTCCACTTCTTTTTTGGGGCATCCCATTCTGTGACTACAGCAGCCTCTGTTTAAGACCATATAACCATTTGCACTTATTATAATTGAAATTAGCCCTGATAAAGACACTTTTGCTGGGCATAGCGCTACTGGACCCTGCCAGGTCCACTTCTGTTGTGGCATCCCATTCTGTGACTACAGCAGCCTCTGTTTAAGACCATATAACCATTTGCACTTATTATAATTGAAATGAGGCCTGATAAAGACACCTTTGCTGGGCATAGCAGTACTGGATCTTTTTTGGGGCATCCCATTCTGTGACTACAGCAGCCTCTGTTTAAGACCATAAACCATTTGCACTTATTATAATTGAAATTAGCCCTGATAAAGACACTTTTGCTGGGCATAGCGCTACTGGACCCTGCCAGGTCCACTTCTTTTTTGGGGCATCCCATTCTGTGACTACAGCAGCCTCTGTTTAAGACCATATAACCATTTGCACTTATTATAATTGAAATTAGCCCTGATAAAGACACTTTTGCTGGGCATAGCGCTACTGGACCCTGCCAGGTCCACTTCTTTTTTGGGGCATCCCATTCTGTGACTACAGCAGCCTCTGTTTAAGACCATATAACCATTTGCACTTATTATAATTGAAATTAGCCCTGATAAAGACACTTTTGCTGGGCATAGCGCTACTGGACCCTACCAGGTCCACTTCTTTTTTGGGGCATCCCATTCTGTGACTACAGCAGCCTCTGTTTAAGACCATATAACCATTTGCACTTATTATAATTGAAATTAGGCCTGATAAAGACACTTTTGCTGGGCATAGCACTACTGGACCCTGCCAGGTGTACTTACTGCTGGTTTTTAGGGCATCCCATTCTGTGACTACAGCAGCCTCTGTTTAAGACCATATAACCATTTGCACTTATTATAATTGAAATTAGGCCTGATAAAGACACTTTTGCTGGGCATAGCACTACTGGATCTTTTTTGGGGCATCCCATTCTGTGACTACAGCAGCCTCTGTTTAAGACCATATAACCATTTGCACTTATTATAATTGAAATTAGCCCTGATAAAGACACTTTTGCTGGGCATAGCGCTACTGGACCCTGCCAGGTCCACTTCTTTTTTGGGGCATCCCATTCTGTGACTACAGCAGCCTCTGTTTAAGACCATATAACTATTTGCACTTATTATAATTGAAATTAGGCCTGATAAAGACACTTTTGCTGGGCATAGCACTACTGGATCTTTTTTGGGGCATCCCATTCTGTGACTACAGCAGCCTCTGTTTAAGACCATATAACCATTTGCACTTATTATAATTGAAATTAGCCCTGATAAAGACACTTTTGCTGGGCATAGCGCTACTGGACCCTGCCAGGTCCACTTCTTTTTTGGGGCATCCCATTCTGTGACTACAGCAGCCTCTGTTTAAGACCATATAACCATTTGCACTTATTATAATTGAAATTAGCCCTGATAAAGACACTTTTGCTGGGCATAGCGCTACTGGACCCTGCCAGGTCCACTTCTTTTTTGGGGCATCCCATTCTGTGACTACAGCAGCCTCTGTTTAAGACCATATAACCATTTGCACTTATTATAATTGAAATTAGGCCTGATAAAGACACTTTTGCTGGGCATAGCACTACTGGATCTTTTTTGGGGCATCCCATTCTGTGACTACAGCAGCCTCTGTTTAAGACCATAAACCATTTGCACTTATTATAATTGAAATTAGCCCTGATAAAGACACTTTTGCTGGGCATAGCGCTACTGGACCCTGCCAGGTCCACTTCTTTTTTGGGGCATCCCATTCTGTGACTACAGCAGCCTCTGTTTAAGACCATATAACTATTTGCACTTATTCTAATTGAAATTAGGCCTGATAAAGACACTTTTGCTGGGCATAGCACTACTGGACCCTGCCAGGTGTACTTACTGCTGGTTTTTAGGGCATCCCATTCTGTGACTACAGCAGCCTCTGTTTAAGACCATATAACCATTTGCACTTATTATAATTGAAATTAGGCCTGATAAAGACTCTTTTGCTGGGCATAGCACTACTGGATCTTTTTTGGGGCATCCCATTCTGTGACTACAGCAGCCTCTGTTTAAGACCATATAACCATTTGCACTTATTATAATTGAAATTAGCCCTGATAAAGACACTTTTGCTGGGCATAGCGCTACTGGACCCTGCCAGGTCCACTTCTTTTTTGGGGCATCCCATTCTGTGACTACAGCAGCCTCTGTTTAAGACCATATAACCATTTGCACTTATTATAATTGAAATTAGGCCTGATAAAGACACTTTTGCTGGGCATAGCACTACTGGATCTTTTTTGGGGCATCCCATTCTGTGACTACAGCAGCCTCTGTTTAAGACCATATAACCATTTGCACTTATTATAATTGAAATTAGCCCTGATAAAGACACTTTTGCTGGGCATAGCGCTACTGGACCCTGCCAGGTCCACTTCTTTTTTGGGGCATCCCATTCTGTGACTACAGCAGCCTCTGTTTAAGACCATATAACCATTTGCACTTATTATAATTGAAATTAGCCCTGATAAAGACACTTTTGCTGGGCATAGCGCTACTGGACCCTGCCAGGTCCACTTCTTTTTTGGGGCATCCCATTCTGTGACTACAGCAGCCTCTGTTTAAGACCATATAACCATTTGCACTTATTATAATTGAAATTAGCCCTGATAAAGACACTTTTGCTGGGCATAGCACTACTGGACCCTGCCAGGTGTACTTACTGCTGGTTTTTAGGGCATCCCATTCTGTGACTACAGCAGCCTCTGTTTAAGACCATATAACCATTTGCACTTATTATAATTGAAATTAGGCCTGATAAAGACACTTTTGCTGGGCATAGCACTACTGGATCTTTTTTAGGGCATCCCATTCTGTGACTACAGCAGCCTCTGTTTAAGACCATATAACCATTTGCACTTATTATAATTGAAATTAGCCCTGATAAAGACACTTTTGCTGGGCATAGCGCTACTGGACCCTGCCAGGTCCACTTCTTTTTTGGGGCATCCCATTCTGTGACTACAGCAGCCTCTGTTTAAGACCATATAACCATTTGCACTTATTATAATTGAAATTAGCCCTGATAAAGACACTTTTGCTGGGCATAGCGCTACTGGACCCTGCCAGGTCCACTTCTTTTTTGGGGCATCCCATTCTGTGACTACAGCAGCCTCTGTTTAAGACCATATAACCATTTGCACTTATTATAATTGAAATTAGCCCTGATAAAGACACTTTTGCTGGGCATAGCACTACTGGACCCTGCCAGGTGTACTTACTGCTGGTTTTTAGGGCATCCCATTCTGTGACTACAGCAGCCTCTGTTTAAGACCATATAACCATTTGCACTTATTATAATTGAAATTAGGCCTGATAAAGACACTTTTGCTGGGCATAGCACTACTGGATCTTTTTTAGGGCATCCCATTCTGTGACTACAGCAGCCTCTGTTTAAGACCATATAACCATTTGCACTTATTATAATTGAAATTAGCCCTGATAAAGACACTTTTGCTGGGCATAGCGCTACTGGACCCTGCCAGGTCCACTTCATTTTTGGGGCATCCCATTCTGTGACTACAGCAGCCTCTGTTTAAGACCATATAACCATTTGCACTTATTATAATTGAAATTAGGCCTGATAAAGACACTTTTGCTGTGCATAGCACTACTGATCCCTGCCAGGTGCAATCCTGTTTGGGGCATCCCATTCTGTGACTACACCAGCCTCTATTTAAGAGACCATATAACTATTTGCACTTATTCTAATTGAAATTAGGCCTGATAAAGACACTTTTGCTGTGCATAGTAGTACTGCTCACAGGTGCACTGCTGGCTGTTGGGGCATCCCATTCTGTAACATAGCATACCCCTCTTTATTTACACTAAGCAGCTCTCTTATTTACACTAAGCAGGCCTGTTGGAGGCTGAGTGTTACTGCTCACTTTTGGTGTGCATTATATTCTGTTTCATATAGACCCACCGCTGCCCGGGGGATCTTAAAATATCACCTACTACCACGCCAGTTAGACTATGTCGGGCAGACAAGTGCCTGGAAGTGAAAAGAGGAGTCCAAGGCCAAGATTCCGCAGGCAGAGCTCGCATCAGACTGGGGGCCAGTAGCAGCAGGAGTCACGCTGAGAGACCTAATCTGCCAGTATCTGCTAGCGGTCGGGTCTCCACCAGTAACGCATCTGCCGTGGTAGATTGGTTGACGCGCTCATCAACAACATCATCACAACTTACGTCTGAGACCCCCAGTCTAGGGTCGGTAGGTTCCTCTGACACAACCCTGAGTTGGCATGCCCCGAGAGCAGTCCCTGTCCTCCCATTGCCTCTGTCCTACGCCGTTCCCTCCCCCAGCGACGTATCCTATGCTTTGGGTTCAGCTCCACTCTTTAGTGAGGAGGACGATCAGATACAGGAGGACAGTCAGCAGCTACTGCCCAGCCAAGAAATGGAGGTGGCTTCTTTAGCTAGGCAGACAAATAGTGATGTGGACAGTGTCGTGGGTGCTGCGAGCGTTCCAGCTCCTGCGCCAGACACTGTTGACGAATCCACGAACATCAGTGACGTACAGCCACAACTCGGTGATAATGATGATGACGATGAAGCCGATCGCACTTGGGAGCCGGGTGATGAAGGGGCTTCATCGTCATCATCAGGAGAAGAGGGGCGCAGGTTGCCCCGGAGTCAGCAGCTGAGGCAGCAAGGTGGTAGCAGTCAGCATGGGGGCACAGTTCCAAAGGCTGGAGCCGGCCGGGGCCGGGGTAGAGCACCTGCTGTGCGGCAGTCTACCTTATCGGGAGGTAGTGGAGCAGGGGTTCCTGGAGTTGGCAACAGCAGCAGTGAATCAGTGAGGCCAGGGGGTGGGAAAAGTAGCTACTCGGCAGTGTGGCAGTTTTTCCTGAAGCATCCGCAGCAGGGTAACATGGCCACATGCAAGATATGTAGGCAAAAGGTGAAGCGTGGCCAGGGTCCAAATGTTGGCACCACGGCCCTGCGTCAACATATGATGCGTCACCATAAAGCGACCTGGGAGAACCGAGGCTCCCAAGGGGTGGTCCAGTCTGCTTCCTCACCAAGTGAGCTCCCAATTTCTGCCAGCCAAGGCTCCAGCACCTCAGCCGAAGGCAGCTGTGCGTCATACCCATCCTCTGTCACTCCTGCTCCTCCTCCTCCTCCAAGTCATGCATCCCGCCAGCAATCCATCAGCGAAGCCATGTCCAAGAGACAGCAGTATGCGCCCACTCATCCTACGGCGCAGAAGCTGAATGTGCTCCTGTCCAAGTTGCTGGTGCTGCAGTCGCTCCCTTTTCAGGTGGTGGAATCTGCACCTTTCAGAGAACTGATGGCTTGTGCCGAGCCGAGGTGGAGAGTCCCAAGCCGTCATTTCTTTGCCAAGAAGGCAGTACCGGCGCTGCACACTTTTGTTGAACAGAAGGTGGGCCAGTCCTTGAGCCTGTCGGTGTGTAGCAAAGTGCATGGCAGCGCCGACATCTGGAGCTGTAACTACGGTCAGGGACAGTACATGTCGTTTACGGCCCACTGGGTAAATGTGGTCCCTTTGCAGCAGCAGCAGCAACTTGGACAGGTCACGCCGATTCGGCCTCCGCGCTCCCTGCCCGTTGGGCCTGTGACACCGTGCGACTCGGCCTCCTCATCCTCCGCCATCTCCTCACCCTCCACTGTAGGCTCAAGTCTCAGTGCCCCTCCAGTCTACCATGTGTGCAGGGCACGGAGGTGTCACGCAGTGCTTCACATGGTTTGTCTTGGCGAACGGAGTCACACAGGGGAGGAACTGCTTAAATGTATTCATCAGGAAATCCAAACATGGCTTACTCCAAGAAAACTTAAAATGGGAATCATGGTTACCGACAATGGGAAGAACATTTTGTCTGCGCTGCACCAAGGAAGCCTGACCCATGCCCCCTGCATGGCTCACGTCTTCAATCTGGTTGTCAAGCGGTTTCTGAAGTGTTCCCCCCATCTGCAAGACATCCTAACAACTTCAAGGAAACTTTGCATGCACTTCAGCCACTCCTACACCGCCAAACACACCCTTCTTGAGCTACAGCGTCAGAATGGTATCCCCCAACATAGTCTGATTTGCGATGTTTCCACCCGTTGGAATTCCACCCTTCACATGTTGGACCGATTATATGAACACAGAAAAGCCATCACGGATTTCCTGATGATCCAAGCAGATAGGGGGACTCCCCTGTGTAACTTCAATGTCAACCAGTGGCAGCTCATACGTGACACCTGCCGTTTGCTCAGGCCCTTTGAGGAAGCCACTTTATTTGTCAGTCGGCAGGATTACGGGATGAACGACGTGATTCCACTGCTTCATGTACTACAGCACATGTTGGAAACCATGGCTGGTCAGGGCACTGGAGACATGGCGTTTACATCTTACGGCCACATGAACCCCGTTGGAGCTGAACTGGAGGAGGAGGAGGAAGAGGAGGAGGAGGAGTTGCCCAGCGAAACACAGTTTAGGCTTGGCGAAATGGCTGGTTTATCTAGTCAGCGGACAGGAGAGGAGGAGCAGGAGCAGCCAGAGGAGCTAGAGGTTTTTGAGGAAGGCGAGACAGAGGACCCGGGCACACCGTGGCAGTATGCAGTGGAGATGGAGACAGGTAGTCCATCCGAGTCACTTGCGCAAATGGCACGAAGCATGCTCACGTGCTTGCGTAGTGACCCCAGAATTGTTTCCATCTGTCGGCGGGATGACTTCTGGCTGTCCACCTTATTGGACCCTCGCTTCCGGCACAAAATGGGGGCATTTTTTAAACCCACCGAGAGGGAGGACAAGCTCAACTACTACAAAGACATTCTATGTAGGCAGTTGGCCGATGCCTATCTGCGCCATGGTCCATACTCTCGCAGGTCTGACTCGAGGGGACCTCTGCGCTCACCTTCCACTGCCATGGCCGCTGGGGGGGTTGGCAGGAGCAGCAGCAGCAGCTCCATCAGCAGCAGCAGCCTCAGTCTTCAGTCGCTAATGAGTAGCTTTCTACACCCGCATAGTGAGGCTACTCATGAGCAGCAGGAAGACCTGGAGCAGGACCTCAACCAGCAGGTCATGTCATACTTTGACATGACCATGCCAACACACCTTGAGGATCCGCTGGACTTCTGGGCAGCCAAACTTGATTTGTGGCCGCAACTAGCAGAGTTTGCCCTGGAAAAGCTGTCCTGCCCGGCAAGTAGCGTGCCATCTGAGCGGGTGTTTAGTGCGGCGGGGGCCATAGTTACGGCGAGGAGAACTCGTCTGTCAACTAAAAATGTGGAGAGACTCACCTTTGTCAAAATGAATCAGGGATGGATCAGCCAGGATTTCCACCCACCAATGCCTGATGCATGCGACTAGATTCAGCATGGTGCCACGTTTTACACTTTCCAACTGGTGCAAAACATATTTATGTCTTGAGGCCATTTTTTGGGCTGCTGCTGCTGCCAACTTCTGCCAACTCCAGGGTGTGATTCATCCAATTTTTGGGCTCCTGAAGCCAACTCCAGTGTATATTTGGGCTCCTGCTGCTGCTGCTGCCAACTCCAGGGTGTGATTCATCCAATTTTTGGGCTCCTGAAGCCAACCCCAGGGTCTCTTTAAAGTAATGTTTGGGCTCCTGCTGCTGCTGCTGCCAACTTCTGCCAACTCCAGGGTGTGATTCATCCAATTTTTGGGCTCCTGAAGCCAACTCCAGTGTATATTTGGGCTCCTGCTGCTGCTGCTGCCAACTCCAGGGTGTGATTCATCCAAGTTTTGGGCTCCTGAAGCCAACTCCAGTGTATATTTGGGCTCCTGCTGCTGCCAACTCCAGGGTGTGATTCATCCAATTTTTGGGCTCCTGAAGCCAACCCCAGGGTCTCTTTAAAGTAATATTTGGGCTCCTGCTGCTGCTGCTGTCAACTCCTGCCAACTCCAGGGTGTGATTCATCCAATTTTTGGGCTCCTGAAGCCAACCCCAGGGTCTCTTTAAAGTAATGTTTGGGCTCCTGCTGCTGCTGCTGCCAACTTCTGCCAACTCCAGGGTGTGATTCATCCAATTTTTGGGCTCCTGAAGCCAACCCCAGGGTCTCTTTGAAGTAATGTTTGGACTCCTGCTGCTGCTGCTGCCAACTTCTGCCAACTCCAGGGTGTGATTCATCCAATTTTTGGGCTCCTGAAGCCAACTCCAGTGTCTCTTTAAAGTAATATTTGGGCTCCTGCTGCTGCTGCTGCCAACTCCAGGGTGTGATTCATCCAATTTTTGGGCTCCTGAAGCCAACCCCAGGGTCTCTTTAAAGTAATATTTGGGCTCCTGCTGCTGCTGCTGTCAACTCCTGCCAACTCCAGGGTGTGATTCATCCAATTTTTGGGCTTCTGAAGCCAACCCCAGGGTCTCTTTAAAGTAATGTTTGGGCTCCTGCTGCTGCTGCTGCCAACTTCTGCCAACTCCAGGGTGTGATTCATCCAATTTTTGGGCTCCTGAAGCCAACTCCAGTGTCTCTTTAAAGTAATATTTGGGCTCCTGCTGCTGCTGCTGCCAACTCCAGGATGTGATTCATCCAATTTTTGGGCTCCTGAAGCCAACCCCAGGGTCTCTTTAAAGTAATATTTGGGCTCCTGCTGCTGCTGCTGTCAACTCCTGCCAACTCCAGGGTGTGATTCATCCAATTTTTGGGCTCCTGAAGCCAACCCCAGGGTCTCTTTAAAGTAATGTTTGGGCTCCTGCTGCTGCTGCTGCCAACTTCTGCCAACTCCAGGGTGTGATTCATCCAATTTTTGGGCTCCTGAAGCCAACCCCAGGGTCTCTTTAAAGTAATATTTGGGCTCCTGCTGCTGCTGCTGCTGCTGTCAACTCCTGCCAGCTCCAGGGTGTGATTCATCCAATTTTTGGGCTCCTGAAGCCAACCCCAGGGTCTCTTTAAAGTAATGTTTGGGTTCCTGCTGCTGCTGCTGCTGCCAACTTCTGCCAACTCCAGGGTGTGATTCATCCAATTTTTGGGCTCCTGAAGCCAACCCCAGGGTCTCTTTGAAGTAATGTTTGGGCTCCTGCTGCTGCTGCTGCTGCCAACTTCTGCCAACTCCAGGGTGTGATTCATCCAATTTTTGGGCTCCTGAAGCCAACTCCAGTGTCTCTTTAAAGTAATATTTGGGCTCCTGCTGCTGCTGCTGCCAACTCCAGGGTGTGATTCATCCAATTTTTGGGCTCCTGAAGCCAACCCCAGGGTTTCTTTAAAGTAATATTTGGGCTCCTGCTGCTGCTGCTGTCAACTCCTGCCAACTCCAGGGTGTGATTCATCCAATTTTTGGGCTCCTGAAGCCAACCCCAGGGTCTCTTTAAAGTAATGTTGGGGCTCCTGCTGCTGCTGCTGCCAACTTCTGCCAACTCCAGGGTGTGATTCATCCAATTTTTGGGTTCCTGAAGCCAACTCCAGTGTCTCTTTAAAGTAATATTTGGGCTCCTGCTGCTGCCAACTCCAGGGTGTGATTCATCCAATTTTTGGGCTCCTGAAGCCAACCCCAGGGTCTCTTTAAAGTAATATTTGGGCTCCTGCTGCTGCTGCTGTCAACTCCTGCCAACTCCAGGGTGTGATTCATCCAATTTTTGGGCTCCTGAAGCCAACCCCAGGGTCTCTTTAAAGTAATGTTTGGGCTCCTGCTGCTGCTGCTGCCAACTTCTGCCAACTCCAGGGTGTGATTCATCCAATTTTTGGGCTCCTGAAGCCAACCCCAGGGTCTCTTTAAAGTAATGTTTGGGCTCCTGCTGCTGCTGCTGCTGCTGCCAACTCCAGGGTGTGATTCATCCAATTTTTGGGCTCCTGAAGCCAGCCCCAGGGTCTCTTTAAAGTAATGTTTGGGCTCCTGCTTCTGCTGCTGCCAACTTCTGCCATCTCCAGGGTGTGATTCATCCAATTTTTGGGCTCCTGAAGCCAACCCCAGGGTCTCTTTAAAGTAATATTTGGGCTCCTGCTGCTGCTGCTGTCAACTCCTGCCAACTCCAGGGCGTGATTCATCCAATTTTTGGCCTCCTGAAGCCAACCCCAGTGTCTCTTTAAAGTAATATTTGGGCTCCTGCTGCTGCTGCTGCCAACTCCAGGGTGTGATTCATCCAATTGTTGGGCTCCTAAAGCCAACCCCAGGGTCTCTTTAAAGTAATGTTTGGGCTCCTGCTGCTGCTGCTGTCAACTCCTGCCAACTCCAGGGTGTGATTCATCCAATTGTTGGGCTCCTGAAGCCAACCCCAGGGTCTCTTTAAAGTAATGTTTGGGCTCCTGCTGCTGCTGCTGCCAACTTCTGCCAACTCCAGGGTGTGATTCATCCAATTTTTGGGCTCCTGAAGCCAACTCCAGTGTATATTTGGGCTCCTGCTGCTGCTGCTGCCAACTCCAGGGTGTGATTCATCCAATTTTTGGGCTCCTGAAGCCAACTCCAGTGTATATTTGGGCTCCTGCTGCTGCTGCTGCCAACTCCAGGGTGTGATTCATCCAATTTTTGGGCTCCTGAAGCCAACTCCAGTGTCTCTTTAAAGTAATATTTGGGCTCCTGCTGCTGCCAACTCCAGGATGTGATTCATCCAATTTTTGGGCTCCTGAAGCCAACCCCAGGGTCTCTTTAAAGTAATATTTGGGCTCCTGCTGCTGCTGCTGTCAACTCCTGCCAACTCCAGGGTGTGATTCATCCAATTTTTGGGCTCCTGAAGCCAACCCCAGGGTCTCTTTAAAGTAATGTTTGGGCTCCTGCTGCTGCTGCTGCTGCCAACTTCTGCCAACTCCAGGGTGTGATTCATCCAATTTTTGGGCTCCTGAAGCCAATCCCAGGGTCTCTTTAAAGTAATATTTGGGCTCCTGCTGCTGCTGCTGCTGTCAACTCCTGCCAACTCCAGGGTGTGTTTCATCCAATTTTTGGGCTCCTGAAGCCAACCCCAGGGTCTCTTTAAAGTAATGTTTGGGCTCCTGCTGCTGCTGCCAACTTCTGCCAACTCCAGGGTGTGATTCATCCAATTTTTGGGCTCCTGAAGCCAACCCCAGGGTCTCTTTAAAGTAATGTTGGGGCTCCTGCTGCTGCTGCTGCCAACTTCTGCCAACTCCAGGGTGTGATTCATCCAATTTTTGGGCTCCTGAAGCCAACTCCAGTGTCTCTTTAAAGTAATATTTGGGCTCCTGCTGCTGCTGCTGCCAACTCCAGGGTGTGATTCATCCAATTTTTGGGCTCCTGAAGCCATCCCCAGGGTCTCTTTAAAGTAATATTTGGGCTCCTGCTGCTGCTGCTGTCAACTCCTGCCAACTCCAGGGTGTGATTCATCCAATTTTTGGGCTCCTGAAGCCAACCCCAGGGTCTCTTTAAAGTAATGTTGGGGCTCCTGCTGCTGCTGCTGCCAACTTCTGCCAACTCCAGGGTGTGATTCATCCAATTTTTGGGCTCCTGAAGCCAACTCCAGTGTCTCTTTAAAGTAATATTTGGGCTCCTGCTGCTGCTGCTGCCAACTCCAGGGTGTGATTCATCCAATTGTTGGGCTCCTGAAGCCAACCCCAGGGTCTCTTTAAAGTAATATTTGGGCTCCTGCTGCTGCTGCTGTCAACTCCTGCCAACTCCAGGGTGTGATTCATCCAATTTTTGGGCTCCTGAAGTCAACCCCAGGGTCTCTTTAAAGTAATGTTTGGGCTCCTGCTGCTGCCAACTTCTGCCAACTCCAGGGTGTGATTCATCCAATTTTTGGGCTCCTGAAGCCAACCCCAGGGTCTCTTTAAAGTAATGTTTGGGCTCCTGCTGCTGCTGCCAACTCCAGGGTGTGATTCATCCAATTTTTGGGCTCCTGAAGCCAACCCCAGGGTCTCTTTAAAGTAATGTTTGGGCTCCTGCTGCTGCTGCTACTGCCAACTTCTGCCAACTCCAGGGTGTGATTCATCCAATTTTTGGGCTCCTGAAGCCAACCCCAGGGTCTCTTTAAAGTAATATTTGGGCTCCTGCTGCTGCTGCTGTCAACTCCAGGGCGTGATTCATCCAATTTTTGGCCTCCTGAAGCCAACCCCAGTGTCTCTTTAAAGTAATATTTGGGCTCCTGCTGCTGCTGCTGCCAACTCCAGGGTGTGATTCATCCAATTTTTGGGCTCCTGAAGCCAACCCCAGGGTCTCTTTAAAGTAATGTTTGGGCTCCTGCTGCTGCTGCTGTCAACTCCTGCCAACTCCAGGGTGTGATTCATCCAATTGTTGGGCTCCTGAAGCCAACCCCAGGGTCTCTTTAAAGTAATGTTTGGGCTCCTGCTGCTGCTGCTGCCAACTTCTGCCAACTCCAGGGTGTGATTCATCCAATTTTTGAGCTCCTGAAGCCAACTCCAGTGTATATTTGGGCTCCTGCTGCTGCTGCTGCCAACTCCAGGGTGTGATTCATCCAATTTTTGGGCTCCTGAAGCCAACTCCAGTGTATATTTGGGCTCCTGCTGCTGCTGCTGCCAACTCCAGGGTGTGATTCATCCAATTTTTGGGCTCCTGAAGCCAACTCCAGTGTATATTTGGGCTCCTGCTGCTGCTGCTGCCAACTCCAGGGTGTGATTCATCCAATTTTTGGGCTCCTGAAGCCAACCCCAGGGTCTCTTTAAAGTAATGTTTGGGCTCCTGCTGCTGCTGCTGCCAACTTCTGCTAACTCCAGGGTGTGATTCATCCAATTTTTGGGCTCCTGAAGCCAACCCCAGGGTCTCTTTAAAGTAATATTTGGGCTCCTGCTGCTGCTGCTGCCAACTTCTGCTAACTCCAGGGTGTGATTCATCCAATTTTTGGGCTCCTGAAGCCAACCCCAGGGTCTCTTTAAGTAATATTTGGGCTCCTGCTGCTGCCAACTCCAGGGTGTGATTCATCCAATTTTTGGGCTCCTGAAGCCAACTCCAGTGTATATTTGGGCTCCTGCTGCTGCTGCTGCCAACTCCAGGGTGTGATTCATCCAATTTTTGGGCTCCTGAAGCCAACTCCAGTGTATATTTGGGCTGCTGCTGCTGCCAACTCCAGGGTGTGATTCATCCAATTTTTGGGCTCCTGAAGCCAACCCCAGGGTCTCTTTAAAGTACTGTTTGGGCTCCTGCTGCTGCTGCTGCCAACTTCTGCCAACTCCAGGGTGTGATTCATCCAATTTTTGGGCTCCTGAAGCCAACCCCAGGGTCTCTTTAAAGTAATATTTGGGCTCCTGCTGCTGCTGCTGTCAACTTCTGCCAACTCCAGGGTGTGATTCATCCAATTTTTGGGCTCCTGAAGCCAACCCCAGGGTCTCTTTGAAGTAATGTTTGGGCTCCTGCTGCTGCTGCTGCCAACTTCTGCCAACTCCAGGGTGTGATTCATCCAATTTTTGGGCTCCTGAAGCCAACTCCAGTGTATATTTGGGCTCCTGCTGCTGCTGCTGCCAACTCCAGGGTGTGATTCATCCAATTTTTGGGCTCCTGAAGCCAACTCCAGTGTATATTTGGGCTCCTGCTGCTGCTGCTGCCAACTCCAGGGTGTGATTCATCCAATTTTTGGGCTCCTGAAGCCAACTCCAGTGTATATTTGGGCTCCTGCTGCTGCTGCTGCTGCTGCCAACTCCAGGGTGTGATTCATCCAATTTTTGGGCTCCTGAAGCCAACCCCAGGGTCTCTTTAAAGTAATATTTGGGCTCCTGCTGCTGCTGCTGCTGTCAACTCCTGCCAACTCCAGGATGTGATTCATCCAATTTTTGGGCTCCTGAAGCCAACCCCAGGGTCTCTTTAAAGTAATGTTTGGGCTCCTGCTGCTGCTGCCAACTTCTGCCAACTCCAGGGTGTGATTCATCCAATTTTTGGGCTCCTGAAGCCAACCCCAGGGTCTCTTTAAAGTAATGTTTGGGCTCCTGCTGCTGCTGCTGTCAACTCCTGCCAACTCCAGGGTGTGATTCATCCAATTTTTGGGCTCCTGAAGCCAACCCCAGGGTCTCTTTGAAGTAATGTTTGGACTCCTGCTGCTGCTGCTGCTGCCAACTTCTGCCAACTCCAGGGTGTGATTCATCCAATTTTTGGGCTCCTGAAGCCAACCCCAGGGTCTCTTTGAAGTAATGTTTGGACTCCTGCTGCTGCTGCTGCTGCCAACTTCTGCCAACTCCAGGGTGTGATTCATCCAATTTTTGGGCTCCTGAAGCCAACTCCAGTGTATATTTGGGCTCCTGCTGCTGCTGCTGCCAACTCCAGGGTGTGATTCATCCAATTTTTGGGCTCCTGAAGCCAACTCCAGTGTATATTTGGGCTCCTGCTGCTGCTGCTGCCAACTCCAGGGTGTGATTCATCCAATTTTTGGGCTCCTGAAGCCAACTCCAGTGTATATTTGGGCTCCTGCTGCTGCTGCTGCCAACTCCAGGGTGTGATTCATCCAATTTTTGGGCTCCTGAAGCCAACTCCAGTGTATATTTGGGCTCCTGCTGCTGCTGCTGCCAACTCCAGGGTGTGATTCATCCAATTTTTGGGCTCCTGAAGCCAACTCCAGTGTATATTTGGGCTCCTGCTGCTGCTGCTGCCAACTCCAGGGTGTGATTCATCCAATTTTTGGGCTCCTGAAGCCAACTCCAGTGTATATTTGGGCTCCTGCTGCTGCTGCTGCCAACTCCAGGGTGTGATTCATCCAATTTTTGGGCTCCTGAAGCCAACTCCAGTGTATATTTGGGCTCCTGCTGCTGCTGCTGCCAACTCCAGGGTGTGATTCATCCAATTTTTGGGCTCCTGAAGCCAACCCCAGGGTCTCTTTAAAGTAATATTTGGGCTCCTGCTGCTGCTGCTGTCAACTCCTGCCAACTCCAGGGTGTGATTCATCCAATTTTTGGGCTCCTGAAGCCAACTCCAGTGTATATTTGGGCTCCTGCTGCTGCTGCCAACTCCAGGGTGTGATTCATCCAATTTTTGGGCTCCTGAAGCCAACTCCAGTGTATATTTGGGCTCCTGCTGCTGCTGCTGCCAACTCCAGGGTGTGATTCATCCAATTTTTGGGCTCCTGAAGCCAACCCCAGGGTCTCTTTAAAGTAATATTTGGGCTCCTGCTGCTGCTGCTGTCAACTCCTGCCAACTCCAGGGTGTGATTCATCCAATTTTTGGGCTCCTGAAGCCAACTCCAGTGTATATTTGGGCTCCTGCTGCTGCTGCTGCTGCTGCCAACTCCAGGGTGTGATTCATCCAATTTTTGGGCTCCTGAAGCCAACTCCAGTGTATATTTGGGCTCCTCCTGCTGCTGCTGCCAACTCCAGGGTGTGATTCATCCAATTTATGGGCTCCTGAAGCCAACTCCAGTGTATATTTGGGCTCCTGCTGCTGCTGCTGCCAACTCCAGGGTGTGATTCATCCAATTTTTGGGCTCCTGAAGCCAACTCCAGTGTATATTTGGGCTCCTGCTGCTGCTGCTGCCAACTCCAGGGTGTGATTCATCCAATTTTTGGGCTCCTGAAGCCAACCCCAGGGTCTCTTTAAAGTAATATTTGGGCTCCTGCTGCTGCTGCTGTCAACTCCTGCCAACTCCAGGGTGTGATTCATCCAATTTTTGGGCTCCTGAAGCCAACCCCAGGGTCTCTTTAAAGTAATGTTTGGGCTCCTGCTGCTGCTGCCAACTCCAGGGTGTGATTCATCCAATTTTTGGGCTCCTGCTGCTGCCAACTCCAGTGTCTCTTTAAAGCAATGTTTGGGCTCCTGCCCCTCATAGTGATGCCACTTCAACTCTCTTGAATTCAATTGTGCCGCTCTGCGATTCTATTAGCGATGCCTCTGATCTGCATGTGATATTTCTTCAAAGTATTATTTAACTAACCCAGCACGCATCCTGTGCGTGTTACAGCAAGGCAGAATGGTTTACAACCCTATTGAGGCTCTAGGAGGCTCAGAAATAGCCGTTTTTAATAGCGATTCGTCGCAAATTTATTCGGGTCGAAACGATTTTTGTCGGAAAATTCGGCGAATCAGTCGAATCGAATTTTTCAAAAGTTCGCTCATCTCTAATTACCAGCTTTCCAGCTCCCAACACACAGGAGTCACATGGCCACAGCAGTGGGAGAGGATGAAGTTGCAGACTTTAAGACGTTGCGCCCCCCTCTCTACACACAATGTGACTCGGGAGCATTTGTATAGTGGCATTAACACATCAACAACATTTTTCTTCCTTTCTTTTTTTCTTCTTATTTTTTTAGAATAGCAGTGATGTCTGCACACCACCCGCCGCTGCAGGTGTCCACCCTAGGCACAGGCCTAGGTTTGCTTAATGGTAGATACAGCCCTGGTTGAGAGGTATACTAATTTGGTGCCAGAGCAGAAACATGGAGCAAGAAGAATATCCCTGATTAGTAACTCTCCTTTGTCTATGTTTTATCTGCTTCACTGAAGCCCACACCCAGGCCACACCTGCCCAAGCTTGTAAATTCTAAGAAAAAAAGACTTTTGACAAAATTATAAGTTAGGCGTTGAACCGTGAAACCACACACATCCTAACAGATGGGCTGGACAGGGGTAGAAGGTTGCCGGCAGAAGGAGATGTATATGTATATGTTATGTGTATACTGTATGTTCTCTGTATCTTATGTGTATACTGTATGTTCTCTGTATCTTATGTGTATACTGTATGTTCTCTGTATCTTATGTGTATACTGTATGTTCTCTGTATCTTATGTGTATACTGTATGTTCTCTGTATCTTATGTGTATACTGTATGTTCTCTGTATCTTATGTGTATACTGTATGTTCTCTGTATCTTATGTATATACTGCATGTTCTCTGTATCTTATGTATATACTGCATGTTCTCTGTGTCTTATGTGTATACTGCATGTTCTCTGTATCTTATGTGTATACTGTATGTTCTCTGTATCTTATGTATATACTGCATGTTCTCTGTATCTTATGTGTATACTGCATGTTCTCTGTATCTTATGTGTATACTGTATGTTCTCTGTATCTTATGTATATACTGCATGTTCTCTGTATCTTATGTATATACTGTATGTTCTCTGTATCTTATGTGTATACTGTATGTTCTCTGTATCTTATGTGTATACTGTATGTTCTCTGTATCTTATGTGTATACTGTATGTTCTCTGTATCTTATGTGTATACTGTATGTTCTCTGTATCTTATGTGTATACTGTATGTTCTCTGTATCTTATGTGTATACTGTATGTTCTCTGTATCTTAGGATAGATGGAGGCTTATCCCAGACATGTGCTCATTCACTGACTGACGATTTTTCAGCTACCTCGGCTGGAAGTTTGCTCCAAGCATCTACTACTCTTTCTGTAAAATAATATTTTCTAACATTGCTCCTGATCTTCCCCCCGACTAGCTTCAGGTTGTGCCCCCTTATTCTTTCATTACGTTTCTTCTTAAAACACTTATATAAAGGTCTCCATCAAAAAGAAGGAGAATAATGCATGAGAGAGAGAGATAAAAAAGATGAAGTGAAGGAGACAGGAAACACTGGGAAAAAATAAAGTACCATCGTAGTCTGCAGTAATTTTTTAGGGGCCTTGCTATGACTTTTGCTAGGGGCCCCGTGAAACCTGTGTAAGATCCTAGCTATACTCCTGACCCTATACAGAGGAGTAGTTAGGCTTTCTAGCACCTGGGACAAAGATTCGAAATTGCGCACCCACTTGTTCCTGAGGTCCCCCTTTGGCACCCCCCTGACCTGCTGCCCTCCTGCCCTCAATGTCCTAACCTTGTGTTACTCATTCCTGTGTCCTTCCCATGAGAATTACGTATGGGGTTTATTTATCAAGGGATAGCGCCAGGTAGCGCCTTGTAAGCAGCAGGCAGCATCTGGTGAACGCCGGGCACTGTACGCCATACCACATTTATGAAGCCAATTCTGGTGAGCGCCTCTTACAGTGTCACATAGCGACCGATTCATCATCACAGGCGGCTCATCAGATCCCAGTGGCACAGTGGCTTCCAGAGCTTCCTGTCGCTACCTGTCACTCTCCCATACATTTCAATGGACGTTACTTTTCTTCTCTTTAAACAGTTTTTTTTTTTATATTTCAAATAATCCCGTCACCTCTCCTGGCCTTGTATTTTTGAAAACATTTTGGTTATTTTATATTTTTATGCAGAATTGTCATTACAGGTCTGGCATTAAAGTGTTAATGTCACAATGTTACAACAATGTCATTCCATGCATTTTCGCTTAGTTACTAGTGGATAAACATTAGAAAACAGACGATAATCACACAGCATCTGGTGCTCTGGGCTACAGCGACCCAATTTTGAGTGCCGGCGTTCTGTGAGTGTTTATTTTTGATGAATATGGTGTGAGTCGCTGAGAGTCGTTCGCACTGAGCAGTCGCTCCCATATAGCGCTGTACTGGTGTTAGAGCGACTGACATACATCAAATTAATCAATGCCAGCCATGTTACTACAGCGACTAAAGCGCTCTGTAATAGCGACTCCTGGCCGATCACAGCGTATACTAGCAGTCGCTCCTAGCGTCGCTGTACAGATGCTCATCTGGCGATACCTGGCGTTAGTAATGAATCAGCCTGCCCGTCTATGTACACCACTCGGGCTTCACCTATTCCTCTGTGCACACGTTCGCCATAACTCCTGAGCTCCGTGTTTAACTTCAGGAAAGCTCCTCAGCAAGTTTGTCCTTTACATATTGATGGGGTGGAGGTGGAAAAGACAAAATTCTTTGGCACAATCATTTCTCAGGATCTGTACTGGGACGAGCAAACTGACGAAAATCCAAACAAAGAAAGTATTTTTCTCAGCAGAGGTGGTGGGAAAATCAATAGTAAGTGAATGTAAACACTCCTGGGATCAGCATACATCCACCCAGAGATAAAGGGAACCTACGCACATAAGGGCAGCCCAGACCATGTGATCTGCTTCTGATGTCACACGTCTATGTCTCAGACAGATAAAGAAATCAAATCTGTGAATGAGTACAATAGGGGAGGAACATTGTCTAAGGCAGAGATGCCCAACCTGCGGCCTGCAGTGTCCTCAGTCAGCTGAGATTGCCTTGCCTGCAGTGCGCGCAGCTGGCCACTAGAAAGCTAATTACTGAAGCAGAGCCCACCTCACATCTGCCCACCTCTACTCACCTCACCTTTAATCATCTCACATCTGCCCACCTCCGCTCACCTCACCTTTACCCATCTCACAACTGGCCACCTCTACCCACTTCTGCTCACCTCAGCTTTACCCATCTTACAATTGCCCACCTCTACACACCTCTTCTCACCTCACCTTTACCCATCTCACAATTGCCCACCTCTACCCACCTCTGCTCACCTCACCTTTACCCATCTCACATCTGCCCACCTCATCTTTATCCATCTCACATCTTCCCACCTCTAGCCATCTCCATCTCTGCCCACCTCACCTTTACTTATTTCACATCTGCTTACCTCTACTCACCTCTACTCACCTCACCTTTACCCATCTCACATCTGCCCACCTCTACTCATCTTACCTTTGCGTATCTCACATCTACCCACCTCTACTCACCTCACCTTTACCCATCTCACATCTGCCCACCTCTACTCACCTTACCTTTGCGTATCTCACATCTACCCACCTCTGCTCACCTCAACTTTACCCATGTCACATCAGCCCACCTCTACTCACCTCAACTTTACCCATCTCACATCTGCCCACCTCTGCCCACCTCTACTCACCTCACCTTTAACCATCTCACCTCACCTTTACCCATCTCACATCTGCCCACCTCTACTCACCTTACCTTTGCGTATCTCACATCTACCCACCTCTGCTCACCTCAACTTTACCCATGTCACATCAGCCCACCTCTACTCACCTCAACTTTAACCATCTCACATCTGCCCACCTCTGCCCACCTCTACTCACCTCACCTTTAACCATCTCACATCTGCCCTCCTCTACTCACCTCACCTTTACCCATCTCACATCTGCCCACCTCTACTCACCGTACCTTTGCGTATCTCACATCTACCCACCTCTACTCACCTCACCTTTACCCATCTCACACCTGCCTACCTCTACCCACCTCTGCTCACCTCACCTTTACCCATTTCACATCTTCCTACCTCTACCCACCTCTGCTCACCTCACCTTATCAATCTCACATTTGCCCACCTCTACCCACCTCTGCTCACCTCACCTTTACCCATCTCACACCTGCCTACCTCTACCTACCTCTGCTCACCTCACTTTAACCCATCTCACATCTGCCTACCTTTACCCCCCTCTGCTTTACCCATCTCACATCTGCCTACCTCTACCCACTTCAGCTTTACCCATTTCACAACTGCCCACCTCTACCCACCTCACCTTTATCCAGCTCACATCTACCTACCTTTACCTACCTCCGCTCACCTCACCTTTACCCATCTCACATCTGCCCACCTCTACCCACCTCTGCTCACCTCACCTTTTCCTTTTTGCGCCTTGCCCGCTCCTTCATTCCACCTCACCTCTGCATATACACACATTAGATAGAATGCTTTAAACTTACAGCTTTCCTGTAGTGCTGTGTTTTCTCTGCTTTCATTTTATTGCGGCCCCTTGAGAGAAATATTAAGACAATGTGGCCCCTGGACCAAGCTTGTGCACCCCTGGTCTAAGGTAACCAAAAAAGGGTGCTATATTCAGGACAGAGAACATGTTACACTTGCACTTCACTACCCAGCTTCCTTTGCTAAGGCTAATGTCCATCAGTTTGAGGGTGAGTGGCATTATGGTTGTTCAGTACGTGGGTGGGTTTTTTCTCTTGTTCAGCTGGTTGATGGTTAAGGTTAAGTTGATGGCGACAATGTAGAAACTATTTATGCAGTAAGTGGTATTGTTGGGAGGAAACGGATAATAGGGTTGATTCAGAGACACATTCGCATGCACTAACGCATGTGTCTGTGTATTTTTTTGAATTTTTGCCTTGTTTTTTGGTTTTTACGTTACTTTTTCCATGCGTAAATGCGTTCACGTTAACGTGTATATGCGCATTTGATGGACGGATTGAAATCGGATAATTTGCGTTACTTCTGATAAGATATGTTATTGGGATGGGCATGCATCTGATTCTGAGACCTGATTGCCGATGGACCTCCGCCCTATAAAATGGTTTCATTTCCGCTCCACTTACGGGACCATTTTGGACTCAGCATTCCTGTTGAACATGTTTTGCGGCTATGTTGAGGAGTATGAGCTCCTTCAGCTCAATGGCATAACCTGTATCAGCATGGCCGAGGCCAGATTGCACCGGAGACGCATGAACATCGATCGCATGCATAACGTTGAGCTGTTCGAGCTGACCCGACTCAATTGCGCTTCCCTCCATAAACTGTATAGTGAGCTGCGGCCATGGTTAGCCCGCACCACGAGGAAGGGGCAAGCAATTTCAGGTATGACCAAGATGCTTGGCTGCCTGCAATTTTTGGCGAACGGCTCTTTCCAGAGGCTGGGTGCCCTCTCCGTGGGGATGTCCCAGCCTACGCTGAGCCGCGCACTATCCAAGTTTCTAGGTGGCATGGCTACCCTTTGTCCAAAATATATTTCCTTTCCGGACTACATGGTAGCCTGGAACGCGATTAAGTTGGGATTTTATAATATCGCCGACATGCCAAACGTTATGGGTGCGATCGATTGCACACACGTTGCATTGGTCCCTCCCGCAGCCAATGAGTACATCTATAGGTAAGTTAATTGTGTCATTTAGTTATATTGTTTAGCCAAACTTAATTTTATCTATATATTAATCCCTCCTTCTCAAGTGTCCCTTTGAACCAGTTTACAATGCATGCCTTAATCCCTCCTTCTCAAGTGTCCCTTTGAACCAGTTTACAATACATACCTTAATCCCTCCTTCTCAAGTGTCCCTTTGAACCATTTTTGAATGCATGCCTTAATCCCTCCTTCTCAAGTGTCCCTTTGAACCAGTTTACAATGCATACCTTAATCCCTCCTTCTCAAGTGTCTCTTTGAACCAGTTTACAATGCATGCCTTAATCCCTCCTTCTCAAGTGTCCCTTTGAACCAGTTTACAAGGCATGCCTTAATCCATCCTTCTCAAGTGTCCTTTTGAACCATTTTTGAATGCATGCCTTAATCCCTCCTTCTCAAGTGTCCCTTTGAACCAGTTTACAATGCATGCCTTAATCCCTCCTTCTCAAGTGTCCCTTTGAACCAGTTTACAATGCATGCCTTAATCCCTCCTTCTCAAGTGTCCCTTTGAACCATTTTTGAATGCATGTCTTAATCCCTGCTTCTCACGTGTCCCTTTGAACCAGTTTACAATGCATGCCTTAATCCCTCCTTCTCAAGTGTCCCTTTGAACCAGTTTACAATGCATGCCTTAATCCCTCCTTCTCAAGTGTCTCTTTGAACCAGTTTACAATGCATGCCTTAATCCCTCCTTCTCAAGTGTCCCTTTGAACCAGTTTACAATGCATACCTTAATCCCTCCTTCTCAAGTGTCCCTTTGAACCAGTTTACAATGCATACCTTAATCCCTCCTTCTCAAGTGTCCCTTTGAACCAGTTTACAATGCATACCTTAATCCCTCCTTCTCAAGTGTCCCTTTGAACCAGTTTACAATGCATACCTTAATCCCTCCTTCTCAAGTGTCCGTTTGAACCAGTTTACAATGCATACCTTCATCAATACTTTTCATGTAGGCCTTATAAAAGCATTTTAATGCTGACCTTAATTAGTCCTTAGCATGTTCAACTTTATTGTCTAACACATCCATATATTTTTTGTTTTTTGAAAGACTTATGTCCTTTGTTATTTATTTTGGGATTGTAGAACTGGTTATATTTGTTTTTTGGGAGTTAGTGTTTTAGTTGGTTACCTTGGCTTGGTGTAATTTTTTTTTTTTTTTATTCAGGAACCGCAAGATGGGCCACTCACTGAACATACAAGCAGTGGTTGGTCCGGACATGTGATTCCTCAGTGTCCTTGCAGGGTGTCCAGGGTCTCCCATGATGCCTATATATTGAGGAGCTCCGGCTTATTTCGGCGTTTTGAGTCTGGAGAATTATCTGGTGGATGGCTCCTGGGTAAGTTTGGTCAAATTCCATCATTCCCTTTTCACTGTATGGCTATGAATATAGTTGATGACCCATGTCTTAACCTATTGCTGTTTTTATCCCTTGATGACATGTTAAACAATAATGTTGCTTAGAATGTGTAATTTATGTTAGTATTTTGTTATTCTTTTAGGGGATTCTGGATATCCGCTCATGCCCTGGCTCCTGAAGCCCGTTCTTTGCCCGCAGAATGAGGCCCAGGAGTCCTATAATTGGGCCCACCGGAAGACCCGGGCCGTAGTGGAGAGGGCCTTCGCCCTGTTGAATTCCCGAATTCCCGGGGGGCACTGCAGTATGACCCCAACAAAGTTATACAAATAATCTTAGCATGCTGCGTGCTCCATAATTTTGCCCTGAGGCAGCGTGTCCCCCGTTACGTGGATATGCCTCCCTCCCACCCAGGCAGGATGCAGATAAGATATATGATGGCACCCCGAGTGCCTCTGGGCAATCTGTCCGTGCCCATGTTATTGAATCTTATTTTTCTTAAGATTTGTTTAGTTTGTTTATGTATTTGTCTGTTTGTTATATTTGTTGCCTATGTGAAGGCCTTTTTTTTGTTGTAATGCCTTAATTACAGAACATTTTACATCTGATTTGAGTGTAATGCAGTTTATTTTCTCATGTTTGCGATTACAAACCTTCATTAATGTAAAAACAACACAGACATGAAAGCATCCAATTAGGCAAGGACAGCTAAAGTCAAATTCCATACATTTTCTTAAAATTTGACAATTCTTTTGTGAAGGGCACTCGCAGACTCCATGGACATGCATTTTCAAACATAAGTATAAATTGGCCCAGACTCCTGGCCCCTAGCAATTGTCCACATCCAGGAGTTCTAAGGTAACTGACTCCAGGTCGAAGTTTACCCGCCCACCAATATCAAGATTCATAGGGAGCACGACTTTCAAGGGGACTAGTAGGCCAGGAATACATAGGGCCACATACACACCCTCTCCTGCTTGTAATTTTTCCAGCCTATGACAGCCAGACCCCATACCAGTCCAATCCAATCTTTTCCATGGGAAAATGTTGATTTTTTCCAGCCAAGAATGTCCACCAATATTGACAACAAACAGGATGAGGCAGCCAGCATTTCCTTAGGCCCAAGCCTGCTGCGTGGGAGCTTGAGTGGCTGCTTCACTGAGGCTTAAGCTCAGCCATTGGCTAGTGGTGTATGTAAGCACTCTAATGAGCTATATGGGCGATTTCATAAACAAACCAGCAAAGCCATAAACAATCCAATCTCGGTTGCGTTCACCACACAGGTAAATAGAGTTGGGATGTAGAAGAAAGATGTTTAACAGATCCAGGTCAAATTATTAATATTGATGTTGCCCATAATATGGTTGTGGTGGGACTTGGAGGTGGCCCAGCACCTGGGCATGTGTGGCATTCATAATCTGCCACTGCTCCAGCATCTGTTTGTTGCTAGTTCGAAAATCATCTAGCATGGCAGTGAAGTTTGTATTTAAGGTGGCCATTTGTTCTTCCATCTGTCTGTTTAAGGTGGCCATTTGTTCTGCCATCTGGCTGTTGCTCATCCAAAATTCAGTCAGCATGGTGGTGAAGGTAGTATTGAAGTTCTCTAATTGTGCAGTAATCTGCTCTGTTGTTCTTTGAGTCACTTGCCTAAAGTAATGGCTGTCATGGCGCCATGCTGACTCCAGGATTGGCACGTGCCTCCCCTGGGAAACTGGTTGACGTTGCTTACTGCGTCTTCCAAATCCCCGGGTTTGAGCGCCTGCAGATGCTGGAGGTCTAGTGCGAGCAACAGTACCAGATGTACTAGGCAAAACCTCTGCAGCAGAGCTAGCACTGAGGACTGTAGGCTCAGTCTCAGCCAGCTGCCCACAATGGGCTGGCAGCCTGCATCCAGCTTTACTCTGCTGCAGAGGATTTGGTGCAGTAGGATGCTGGGGCAGTGGCAGATTAGGTTCCAGGGGTGTAATTTGCGAAGGTCCAATCCGGCTGGCATCCTCCTCCTTCATATGCTGGATTACATCCATTAGGGGGGGGAGTCTGTTGGGACATGTGAAAAAGTGTGTCAGATTTTTGCCTAAATATCTTTGGGAACAATTAGTCATGTGCATTCACATGCATCACCAGTTTCAGCAAAGTAGACTTACCCTATATATCTGGGTCTGTGTCCTAGGCAGCAGGGAAGTAGATGGCGTTCTCAAACTGGAGGAGGCTTCCACACTTCCAGAGGCAGGATGCCGTGCTGTGGTAAAAAGTAAAAGGCAAGTAAACACACAAACATCCCTTGATGAGCCTGATGAGTACATATGCTTTAGAACACACATGGCCAAACAGGAATTACAACTCCCCCAACGGGTAAAGTTGACCTTCTCAATGAATCTGAGTCTATCTTATATGTATGACTCACCCTGTACCTACAGATTGGTCACCTTAAAGAATAAAAACATGCATGTACTGCATGTTAGGAGGCTTTACACATCCAAAATGGCGCCTTAGGGGCCAACAGTCAGCTTGCAAATAGCATTTGGCTTCTGAGTATGCTGCTGTGCATTCTTGCAATGTTGACCTTTCCCTGACCACAGCTCAATTTTGTCTGACCAAAGCACAGCTAGAACCCCAGTGGAAGAAAGACAACAAAGTAAGTGTTGTCAATTTTTGACTCTATTCACATCACATGCAGTGCTTTGGTAAGATAAATTGTTTAAGATTTTCCAGAAATAATGTAAAAGGTTGTGTATCGACTGAAAACCTTTCTAAGGATCATTAACTACTGCACCCTGGGAGAGTGTCCATCATTACCCACATTCCTCAGCCATTCAACACCCGCCTACAACAGTAACCTCCCCTCAAAACCACTCCCTAGGGTCCTGTGTTCATATCTGTCTGTGAGCCTCATTTCCAAAGTTTCCAATAGCTCACATTAAAACAATCATTACTAACCTGCAGAAATGTCCTGGGTGTCCATGTCGTGTCTGCCAGAGAGGCCCTCTAATGCTACGGGGTGGATCAAAGCCAGGACCATTTCTTCAGCTCTGGTGTATTGTAATTTTGTGGGGAAGCCTCCGCCTGTTTGTAAGTTTAAAATAAGAGTATACAAATTATTTGCCATTGTGGTCACTACAACAAGCTGCAAAATGCAAACATCAAATATGTACCTGTGATTGCGCCGTTTATTCTGCTTCTTCCTTACTGCATATTTGAGGTCAGATAATTTTCTCTGGATCTGCTCCACATCTTTCCTCTCATCCCCCGCTGCATTCACCTGTCTGGTGAGCTCTTCCCAGATTTGGTTTTTCCGCACTTTGCTGGTAGCTTTGGAATTGCGCCCATATGGGTCATCAAAATGCACTGTTAGCCCACTTGCCAAGGCTAGGGTTTGTGTCTCACCAAACCGGCCCCTCAAGTGGCCTCACCGCAAGGTTCGGCCTAATGGTTGTTCTTCTGGCTCTTCACTGGTTGGTGCCAATTCAGGGGACATTCTTGGCTGGGTGTGTGGTGAAGAATAGGCCGTCATGTCGCTGGAAAAAGAATGGACTGGGCTGGCATTCGGACTGGGGGTCATTGGCTGGGTGGCCACAGAACTTGCAGCCGTGGATGTGGTATAGGACTCGCTTGTTTCCACGTGTGCCGGTGGCAAATGTGACTGAGCAGGAGAGGGTGTGCTTGGGGGGCTAGGGCTTCTCGCCCTCTGCTTACTTTTCCCCTTGGAAGTTGTGCTCCCTTTCTCTTTGGATGTGGTAGGGCGGGGAGCAGGAGAGGGTGTGCTTGGGGGGCTCGGGCTTCTCGCCCTCTGCTTACTTTTCCCCTTGGAAGTTGTGCTCCCTTTCTATTTGGATGTGGTTGCGCGGGGAGCCTTCTTCTTGGAGGAAGGTTCTAAACGTTTTCGTGTGCTTGAAGATTTTGATGGGCCTGAAGTTGTGGCCAATGTAGCCTTATGGTGGCCACTTTTGCTCCGCGTTTCCAGCACCTTTGAAGTAGATTTGTGCGACCGAGTGCTCGGTCTGGAGGATGACATGTCTTCATGCCGCTCCGGCCATTTGTCTTGCCCTCCTTGGCTGCTGGTTGCTTTCTGCTATTTTTTTTGGGTGCCATGATGACATTCACAAAGAGAATGAGCTGTATGTCCATTACCTTTTGAATACTAAGGACTGGGTATGACGCTCACGCGTTCGCGTAAGCGTGCGTCCGGCCGTGCGCATCCCGGAAACCGCTTGGGCACTATCTATCTGCTGCGGACAAGAAGAAAGATGGCGCCCACGATCTTCACCCGCCAACAACAAGATATCATTATGCTCGTAAGTGTATTGTAAGGACGTTGATTTGACATCTAAATGCATGATAGGTTAAGACTAGAAATGTGTTGGGGAATGTCATTTAGTCAACTGATCTAATTGTGAATGATATTTGTATGCTGTTTGATCGAACAACTATTTTGTTGTTTGAAGAGGAAGCTGGCCCTGGAGATCGTGGCCAGGATTCACCAGGACACGGACACCACCTTCACTTATATGCAGATCATGCAGCACTGGTCGGACCTCAAGCGACAGCACAAGCCCCTGGTGTGGCTATTTTTTGTGACCAATTTCCTAACTAAGTACATACCGATTGCATGCTAGACCTAACAAATACAGAAGGTAGGCCTTTATAAATGCTTTTCTTTTCTAGTGTCTAGTTTCTAGTATCTAATATGGAGTACCGCATACGACCCACCCGAGGCGCGCAGTCCGGCCAGTGCATCATGATTCTGCACCACCAGATCTCCAGGGCCAACTTCCTACCCCTCCTCTGTAGCTGCGTCAGACCAGCCCCTGTACCTATCAACAGAGGAGGGGGCCTCACCGCATGTGCAGGCAGTCATACGAAACGGCTCAGGCATTACCCTCCGGTATGTGACTCAGTGTTTACCACACACAGGTACATGCTAGTGATTCTAGTGATTCCCTTAATCTCTTTTTATAGATGAATATGTAGCGGGTGAAAGATCGGGAGCTGAGACTGCAGCAGATCAGGCCCAGGAGGAACATGGAGAAGGTGGGTGATGTCACACACACATTCTAAGTGTCATTTGGTTACTACTGTTCAATCAGACATTAGAAGTGGGCCTATTTTAAATGTCTCTACAGCCTCACATTCCCAGCAGTGACAGGCCCCAGAGCGTAGGGTGGTCCCCGAAGCTGAGGTCGCCCACCACCGAAGTAAGTTGTAATGTAAATATTTGGTGTATGTGTAAAATGACATCATCACCAATCAACCTAAATCCCTTGCCAATGTAATTAGCATAATAGCCTTGATTCAGAGAGACAAAAAAAACTTCAGTTTTAGTTCCGATCTGTTTTTTTTTTTGTGAAATGTTTCCGTTCTCGTATAAGTGTACGAGTGATTCTATGCATGCATTGAAAACCTTCTGTAAAGTTTCCGTCCGTTCGTACGGCAGATTACGAATACGAGGATGTAATTTTCCATCCAGACTTTTCCATTTCATTTTCACATGTTACAACATAGGCTTTCGTTTTTGCCCTTTTCCCATCGTATCCTCCAACGAATCCTTTACGTTTCCCGTTCGATTCTGTTTCCCCTTTTCAATAAATATTCGTCCAGGCGGAAATCCTTACGATCTTGCGCCTGCGCAATACAAACTTAACTCATTAAAGTGCTCGCCTACATATTTGCCACCCTCACTTCTACTACAATGTTTAGCTAAATCACTTAGCACTCTCCTCCATCTTCCCTTTTGGACCCTTAAAGCTCACCCAAACCACTTCTTGGTTAGGTTCTTCCATTTTAGCCCCCTAAAACTTACCCAAATCACTTCTCGGTCATGTGAATATTCATCTTTAAATATTTCTGGGCCCATTAGTTTTGTGTTAATGTATTTTGTAAATGAAATGACAATGTAATTTTTTTTTATACCATCATAAAATATAAAATTTTAAAAATTTTTGAAAATTTCAAATTTTTACAACTATAAAAAACAAAATACATAGCAATGCCAGGCCACTGAACATTATTCTTCATCTGTGGTCCCCAACGAGTTGCGCAGCTCCTGCATCTCGCCCACCAACTGAAGGACCCTGACACTCAGTTGTGCCACTCTGGCACGTGTGGTCCCTGTTAAAAAACGTAAATTAAAATTTTGGCATAACCTTGTTGGGGTCATGCTGCATTGCCCCCCCCTGTATGGTCCAAACACCTAAATCTGGACTTCAAAAGCCAGAGGGCCCTCACCACCACGGGCCGGGTTTTGCATAGTGCCGGATTAGAGAACCCCTGGCCCGCATTCTGCAGGCAAAGAACGGGCATCAAGAGCAAGGGGGCGAGTGGCACATCTTGCAGTTCCTGCAACCAAATATAAAATAATTACACAAAGCAAAGGTAACCAACTAAAACAATAACTCCTACAACAAATTAAGATTCAAGTTCAACAATCCAAATATAATTCACAAAGGACATAAGTCTAAAAAAATATAGCAATTATATGGATGTGTGAAAAAATAAATGTTTACATGCTAAGGACTAATTTAGTTCAGCATTAAAATGCATCTAGAAGGCATACATGAAAAGTATTGATTCAGGTATGCATTGCTATACAATTTATGGCCTCGGCCATGCTGATACATGCAATGCCTTGGTGCTAAAGGCGCGCAGACTCCTCCACATAGCCGCAAAACATGTTCAACAATAGCAATCCGAGCCCTCAAAGGTCTCGTAAGTGGATCGGAAATGAAACGGATTTATAGGGTGGTGATCCGTCGGCAATCAGCTCTCTGAATCAGACAGAAACCGATCCCAGCAACGGAAGTTTTCTGAGCGAACGGAAAATTTCCGTTTTTGTTTGGAAAATGATCCGAACTAACGGAAATTGGAAGCGCATTCCCGAACGTTCGTGCGAGTAGAAAATGGACGAAAAAAAACAAAAAAATGACAAACACCCACCAAAACTTTTAAAGACAGCTACGGAAGTCCGGACGAGTGTGTCTCTGAATCGAGGCTAATGGCCTCATCCATTAATGAATTCCTTAACATAATGACATATGGCCTCGTCCATTAATGAATTCCTTAACATAATGACATATGGCCTCGTCCATTAATGAATTCCTTAGCATAATGACATATGGCCTTATGAGTTAGATTAAAACATAATAATCATCCCATCCACAGCTGTGAAACATGTATTTGCAGAACAATATTTTTCTTCTCTTTTTTTTTACAGACACCGCACAGGCGAGATTAGACCAACTCACTGCGACGGTGTTTCGGCTGATGGGCGATATATACAGGAGCTCAGAGCTTCTCTGGGGACCACAGATGAAAATTAATTCTCTGGGGCCTGCCATGCCTTTGTATATAGTTTTTAAAATGTGTAAAATTTTAATATTTTCAAATATTTTACACCAATTTTTACAATTTTATAAAAAAAAAAAAATTATGTGGTTAAATAAAAACACAGTTTCAAAAAAAACCCCAAAAAGGCAAAAACATTTTGCAGTTCCTAATAAAAAAAAACGAAAGAAAAAACGTATTTCTGTCTCATTTTATGTTAAAGAAAAATTAATTAAGGGTTGCTGACAGGAAAACTTAGGAAGAACTAAAAATAAGAGAGCGCAAAGTGAAGAATATAGAAACTGCAATGGAACTGAGGTAAGCATTAAGGGCGCAAAGGGAAGAATATAGAAACCGCAATGGAATTGAGGTAAGCATTAAGTGCGCAAAGGGAAGACTATGGAATTCAGGTAAGCATTGTAGCAGAAGTGAGTGAGAAAAAAGTTGAGACGAGCACATGAATGAGTTCATTTTGGTGTGCGCATGCGTAAGGTCGGAAAGATTTCCGTCTGGACGTTTATTTATTGAAAAAGGAATTCGGAATCTATCAGGAAACGTGAATAATTAGTTAGAGGCGACGTTGGAAGAAGCAAAAAATGGAAGCCTACGCTGTTTCCTAAGTAACGTAAACGAAAAAGCGAAAGTTGAAAAATGACATTCTCGGCGTACGCAGCGACAAACACTTAACAGGAGGCTCCCGATGCCTGTTTAGAATCACGCGCACACACAAAAAAACTGATCGACACAAAAACGAAATTCATTTTATGTTATTTTATTAACCCTAATGTCTTCTAGATTTCAACAGAAAGAAGAGAGGATGGTTCTGGAGTGATGGTGGGCAGGCGTGGACTGGTCATAGGGAGACCTGGGACAATTCCTGGTGGGCTGCTCTGCTTTGGAGCCAGTTGAACTGCTGCTTTTAACACCCTCATTCAATCCCTACCTCCTTAGTCTCCATCTAAGCCCCCTGTACCCTGCACCACTGTACCCACAAGCCAGAAAACCCCAGCCCCTAATGCTTTAGCCCCGCCATCATGGTTCGGGGCCTCAGTAAGAATGTCTCGGGCCGGCCAGGGGCTGGTAAAATCCAGGGCTGATTTTTGGCTCCAGTCTAACACTTAAGGTGGGAGTACACCTATAGTATTTTCTACAGCCTTAAAGTAAATGGGAACCCAGAAATGGGCCCACAGCTCAATCTCTGTGGCTCCAACATCTCTGTTGGCTCGCCAAAGTCGTGCCCTGCGGCACTTTTGGGGGAGCCATTTGACTCTCTCAAAAGTGCCACCGTGACAAGGCGCAGCCATTGGCCACATCCCCAGCATGCTGTTTGGGCTCGAGATATGGCCAGCAGAAATTGCATTGTGGGTAAGTGCACAGGCACCCCGGGGGGTTTCACACAGCGGGGATCCGGTGTAGAATGACTCGGAGGTAGGCTAGCAGACGGCCTGGAATCTTTTAGATTCTAGGGCTTGACCACGTTGGTTTTGACTCGGGGTACGAGGTAGATCTGTACCAAGTGGTGGAGGAAAACCCTAGCAGAGAGCAGGGCAGGCGTCAGCACTGGGCATACCCGGGCAGGTGCCGGGGCCCCTGCACCTTGGGGGAGCCCACCTCATTCCCTCTACCCTGGGCAGCCCCTATGCAGGACACAGGGCCGTGCAGTAACCAGGACTAAGGATTGCCATCCAGGGGCAGATTGATCATTGGGAGAGACTTGCTTTCTATCACTTTTTTTTTCGGCAGAAGTTGGGGGGGGGGCTGTTTAGGGCCCTTTCCTGAAGACTGGAGAGGGGGGTGATTGGAGGCTTCCGCATGAAGAGGAGACCCGACCAGAGGGATCGCGCACAAAGGTGACTGTAATATTTTTTTATTAGTGATTGTCACCGGGGGGGGGGGCTATTCTGGGCCCTTTCCTGAAGATCAGAGGGGTCATCTTAAACCAGTTTGTGGGTGATAGACGAGGCGGGGGTGAGGTTTATGATCATGGGTTTGTTACATAAATATCCACAGACTTCTATGCTACTCATCTGTGTGAGTAGGTACCTCCGCCTCAGGTCCCATCTTCCTAGGACCAGGGGTGAACCTAGCCTCTAGGTACTTTTAGTGCTCACACCCCATCAGTCCGCCTTGAGCAGAGCGCTACCTCCTCCCAGCCCTGCAGTTGGCTATACTCAACTGATCCAGCGCAAATCTTCAGGAGGCAGGGGACCAGAAGCCACAGCAGAAACATGGCAGGCATTGTCTCCTCTAAGCAGGTTTCTCTCTTCCGGCAGCTCAGTGCGACTGACTCTCAGCGACACCATATTCGACACACGCAGCGTCGGCGCTCTGGATCTGGGCGCTGTAGCATAGAGCGCCAGACGTTGTGTGATTAAAGTCTGCTTTTGAACACATATCCACCAGTAACAAAGTGAAAACACATGGAATGACATTGTTGTAACATTGTGACATTAATACTTTTAGTGCCAGACCTGTAATGATAAATCTGCATAAAAATATAAAAAAATCACAAAAGTTTTCAAAAATGCATTTTTTCAAGGCCAGGAGAAGTCACACAATTATTTGAGAGAAAAATAAATAAATAAATAAATAAATAAAAAACCCTGTTTAAACAGAAGAAAAGGAACATCCATTGAAATGTACGGGAGAGCGACAGGTAGCGACAGGTAATACCTGGCGCTCTGCAAGCTAGAGCGCCGGCGCTATACACTGAGCCATCTGTAATGATGAATCGGACGCTACATGGCGCTGTTAGAGTCGCTCACCAGATTCGCTTTCATAAATGTGGTTTTGCGTACAGCGCCCGGCGTTCACCAGACGCTGCTTGCCGCTACGAGGAACTACCTGGCGCTATCCCTTGATGAATAACCCCCATAGACTTCCAAGTTAAAGCAGAAAGGAGAAAATCATCAGCCGCTTCCTGCTGTCACCTTAAGAACTTTGTTCCTGAAAAGCAAAAAGAAGAACAGAAGAGATTATCATAGCTAGAGATGAGCGAACCGGTTCGGACGAACCGGAATTCGCTCCGAATTTCAGGAAATATTCGATTCGGCACGAACCCGAATATTTTGTGGTTCGTGCCGATCGAATTTTTCCTGAAATTAAAAAAAAAAAAATGCCGGCATGGTGGGAGCGGGCCGGCCGGTTCCGCTGTCAGCGGGCCGGCATTTAAAAAACAAACAAACAAAAAAAAAAGCATTTTTGCCGGCATGGTGGGAGCGGGCCGGCCGGTTCCGCGCTGACAGCGGAACCGGCCGGCCCGCTCCCACCATGCCGGCATTTTTAAAAAAAGCAAACACTTACCTGCAGGTCCGGAGCGTGGAGGCCGGCGCCGCTCTCAGCGCGTCAAGATGTTTTGTTTTTTAAATGCCGGCATGGTGGGAGCGGGCCGGCCGGCTTTACCGGCCCGCCGGCCGGTTCCGCTGTCAGCGCGGAACCGGCCGGCCCGCTCCCACCATGCCGGCAAAAATGCTTTTTTTTTTTTTTTTAAAATGGCGGCATGGTGGGACCGGCCCGCCGGCCGGCTTTACCGGCCCGCCGGCCGGCTTTACCGGCCCGCCGGCCGGCTCCGCTGTCAGCGCGGAACCGGCCGGCCCGCTCCCACCATGCCGGCAAAAATGCTTTTTTTTTTTTTTTTTAAATGCCGGCATGGTGGGAGCGGGCCGGCCGGCTTTACCGGCCCGCCGGCCGGCTCCGCTGTCGGCAGGCCGGCTTCGCCGGCCCGCTGACAACGGAACCGGCCGGCCCGCTCCCACCATGCCGGCATTTTTGATGGGGAACTTCGTAAAAGTTCGATTCGGCCGAACCCGAATTTCTTTGTGAAATTCGGCGAATCGGCCGAATCGAACTTTTCAAACGTTCGCTCATCTCTAATCATAGCGCCAGCTCACCGCAGTCACGTCTGCTTCCAGCGGCTCCCTTTAAGAAGTTCCAGGCAGCACGACTACAACATAAAAGAACAGATTCATCACACAAGCCATAAAACAATAAAATGCGTGAGGCATGTTTTTCACTCACAAAGGATATATTTATACCAAGGACAAATGAGCCTTGTTTCACCCTCCTGATCACCTTACGTTCTCCTGTATGTAGAGTGCGTTTGTGCAAATGTAAAACTGCAGCTGTAACAGGTGTACAGATATCGCTTTCGTTGCATAAAGTGGACCAAAACCCAGAATTTTGACTATCCTGGGGTTTGGTCTGAAGTAGGAATGAAACTAATTCATAAACTAGGAGGCCGATTCATTAATAGCGGCAGGTAGCGACAGTTGAGCGACTGTAGTGGAATTTTCAGAGCGCCCGCTAGTAGTCGCTGTGCTTGTCCGTTGTTCTGTAGTTGATAGCGAGTCGGTTTGCCGTAATGTTGAATATTGGGTGAGGAGTCGCTATTTCACAGGTTCCGCGCTGTATGGGAGCGCATGATAGCGACTGGCCATAGCGACCGGCTCCCACCATATTCATTAACAAATCACGCTCAAAAAATTCTCGCGCTGTGAAATGCATGTTTAAACCCCAGAGCGCTGGCGGCGATGGGTTAAAAGTAGTTTTTTAACCCCCAAACAACCATATTTTTGGAAATAAAAAAAAACAAGTTTTTTAAATAATTTTGTAATATGAATACATTAATATCAGACCTGTAATATCTATTCTGTACATTTATTTTTTTTTATTTTTTTTTAACTTAAAAAATTTATTTAAAATGGCAGAAGTGGTCACAGAATTTTTCACATTTAAAAAAAAAAAAAAAAACATTAATAATTAATTATGAATATTTAAAGATTGTTCCATTGAAATGCATTGGAGAGCGCCAGGTAGCGAGAGGTCATACCTGTCGCTGTTCAAGGTCGGACGCTGGCGCTGTGGGCTGAGGCTGGAATAATGATAAATGAGTCGCTATATGGCGCTATCTCAGTCGCTAAGCAGGATCGGCTTGATAAATGTGTGATTGTGGTGGGGAGCCGGCGTTCTCGTGGCAGGACCCGTCATTACCGGCCACTCACCAGTCGCTACCTGTCGCTATCCCTTGTTAAATAAGGGCCAAAGTTCTTCAGCAAATGCAATCTATATTCGGTCAACCGGGGCCCGATATGTATCTGCCCAGTTCAAGGGCTCCTCGGCTTTGCTTAAAGTGGACCAACACCCAGGCTGATCGGCCCGGGAATCTATAAAATCCCCGGGCCGATCAGATCCCTCCCCGCTGGGCATCCGAAATCAGGATGCCCCGCTGTGTGAACCCCCCCCCCCCAGGACACCCTTCCCTTATTATTATTAATGTTTATTTATATAGCGCCATCATCTTCCATAGCGCTTTACAAAGTAGTAGTTACAGACAGGGTAGAAACATAAGGTACATATAATATATCAAGTGCAGTTTTACAGAGTTGACAGTGGATATTCTGAGTACAGGATACAATAGGGGAGAGAGCCCTGCCCTTGCGAGCTTACAGTCTAAAGGAAGAGGGGTGAAGATGATGGGGAAGGATCACAAACAGTCCGTATTGAGCTTTGTGCCCTTTTAGAAGATTGGTTAAGGCAGATTATATGCTTGTCTGAATCAGTGAGTTTTGAGGGCTCCTTTGAAGGTTTTGAGTGTTGTGGAGTGGCGGATTGGGTGGGGGAGGGCATTCCAGAAGTTTGGAGTTGCACGTGAGAAGTCCTGGAGGCGGGCGTGAGAGAGGAGGTGACCTTACCCCCGTTCCAACGGCGCATGTGCATGCCCGTTTGTGAATGGCCGGCATGGGCGCGCTCCCTGTTAGAGGGAAGCGCAAGATGCGGCCGCCAGCGTGCTCAGAGCCGCTGTGGTTGTCCGTCCCTTGTACGTGCATACCACAGTGGCTCTGAGCGCGCTGATTGGACAAGGCCCGCGCATGCGCCGTAGGAGCGGGGTGAGGTGAGTTTTTTCTGACATTCAGGGTGCCCCGCGGAAGTGGATCAAAACCCAGGATAGTGAAAATCCTGGGTGTTGGTCCATTTTAAATACAGGTTTAGACAAAGAAGCTTAAATGACCATTCTTATTGGGTGCCTGGACACATGTCAGCCTTCGATTGGATATTTCAAACATATACAGATACACATATATGGACGGTGTAGTTCAGCAGACACAACATTCCATTCTTGGTATGGAGGAGGGAGGGGTGAAAACCCCTCCACACACTGAGAATGTGAGAGATGGCATTCAGGCGGCTTATAAAATTTATTCTGCTTTAAATTTTTCTCCTTCAGGTCCTTGCCCCGCTGTGTGAAACCCTCCAGGTCACTAAAACAAATTCCCCTCTACCCGGTCCTACGCTGCATGCATGGCAGCTCGTCCAATCAGCGCGCTTGGATCCACTGTAATCCCTTCATCTAATCTTTCATCTAAGGTGAGCAGCTCTGAGCGTGTTGACGGCCGCATCCCCTGCTACCCCCTAACAGGGAGCATGCCCACGCCGGCCACTGACAAATGCCTGGTGCGCTGTGTGAAACCCCGCAGGACGCCCCATTACCCTTCCCATATTATTATTATTATTATTGTTTATTTATATAGCGCCATTATCTTCCGTAGCGCTTTACAAAGTAGTAATTACAGACAGGGTAGAAACATAAGGTACATATAATATATCAAGTGCAGTTTTACAGAGTTGACAATGGATATTCTGAGTACAAGATACAATAGGGGAGAGAGCCCTGCCCTTGCGAGCTTACAGTCTAAAGGAAGAGGGGTGAAGATGATGGGGAAGGATCACAAATAGTCAGTATTGAGCTTTGTGCCCTTTTAGAAGATTGGTTAAGGCAGATTATATGCTTGTCTGAATCAGTGAGTTTTGAGGGCTCCTTTGAAGGTTTTGAGTGTTGTGGAGTGGCGGATTGGGTGGGGGAGGGCATTCCAGAAGTTTGGAGTTGCACCTGAGAAGTCCTGAAGGCGGGCGAGAGAGAGGAGGTGACCTTACCCCCGTTCCAACGGCACATGCGCATGCCCATTTGTGAATGGCCGGCGCGGGCGCACTCCCTGTTAGAGGGAAGCGCGAGATGCGGCCGCCAGCGAGCTCGAAGCCGCTGTGGTTGTCTGGCATTCTGGGGGGTTTCACACAGCGGGGCACCCCCAATCCGCGTGCCCCGCGGAAGTGGACCAAAACCCAGGATAGTGAAAATCCTGGGTGTTGGTCCACTTTAAATACAGGTTTAGACAAAGAAGCTTAAATGACCATTCTAATTGGGTGCCTGGACACATGTCAGCCTTCGATTGGATATTTCAAACATATACAGATACACATATATGGACGGTGTAGTTCAGCAGACACAACATTCCATTCTTGGTAATTGTTAAACCAAAGAGGAGGGAGGGGTGAAAACCCCTCCGCACACTGAGAATGTGAGAGATGGCATTCAGGCGGCTTATAAAATTAATTCTACTTTCAATTTTTCTCCTTCAGGTCCTTGCCCCGCTGTGTGAAACCCTCCAGGTCACCAAAACAAATTTACCTCTACCCCGTCCTGCGGCGCATGCATGGCAGCTTGTCCAATCAGCGCGCTTGGATCCACTGTAATCCCTTCATCTAATCTTTCATCTAAGGTGAGCAGCTCTGAGCGCGTTGACGGCCGCATCCCCTGCTACCCCCTAACAGGGAGCATGCCCACGCCGGCCACTGACAAATGCCTGGTGCGGGCACACGCCCCGCTAGAGGAATAGCTGGAATGTGGCTGCAGCTCGCGCATGCGCTGTTGGACCGGAAGGTAAGTGTATCAAGGTTACCTTGATAAAGTGGCCTGTGAGCGGGGGGCCACGAAACGCGTTTTTTTAAATTGTCTGCTATGTGATTCTTATGGGTATTTGTCAGTAAATAACTTATGAATTCATGATATATATTTGGTTGATGTATTGATTACTGTGGAGGGGGTGCGGTGGTTTGGAGCTATTTTGGGTGAACTGCTGGATTCACCATTTCATTATTAGGACTCCCATACACTTACCTTCTTTCCTAGTCCAGCAATGCATGGGGGAGCCGCGGCCACATCTCCGCTATTTCTCTAGCAGGGAGCGTGCCCATGCCAGGCATTTGTGAATGGCTGATGCGGGCACGCTCCCTGTTAGACGGTATGCATCCGCCAGCACGCTAGGAGCTGATAGCCTTAGATGAAGACTAGCTAGGCCCTTATTTAACAAGGGATAGCGACAGGTAGCGACTGGTGAGCGGCCGGTAATGACGGGCCCCGCCACGAGAACGCCGGCTCCCCACCACAATCACACATTTATCAAGCCAATCCTGCTTAGCGACTGAGATAGCGCCATATAGCGACTCATTCATCATTATTCCAGCCTCAGCCCACAGCGCCAGCGTCCGACCTTGAACAGCGACAGGTATGACCTCTCGCTACCTGGCGCTCTCCAATGCATTTCAATGGAACAATCTTTAAATATTAATAATTAATTGTTATTAATGTTTATTTTTTTTTTTAAATGTGAAAAATTCTGTGACCACTTCTGCCATTTTAAATAATTTTTTTAAGGTAAAAATAAAATGTACAGAATTGATATTACAGGTCTGATATTAATGTATTCATATTACTAAATTATTTTAAAAACTTGTTTTTTTTTGTTTCCAAAAATATGGTTGTTTGGGGGTTAAAAAACTACTTTTAACCCATCGCCGCCAGCGCTCTGGGGTTTAAACATGCATTTTACAGCGCGAGAATTTTTTGAGCGTGATTTGTTAATGAATATGGTGGGAGCCGGTCGCTATGGCCAGTCGCTATCATGCGCTCCCATACAGCGCGGCACCTGACAAATAGCGACTCCTCAACCAATATTCAACAACAGTCGCTATCAACTACCGAACAACGGCCAAGCACAGTGACTACTAGGGGGCGCTCTGAAAATGCCGCTACAGTCGCTCAACTGTCGCTACCTGCCGCTGTTGAATTTAATTGGCCTACCCGACGACGTGACTTCAGCGGATCCGAGCTCTCTGAATGGACGAGCGGCCACACAAACGCAGTAGGACTGGGAAGTGGTGAGTTGGTTTTGGCGACCTGGGGGGTTTTCACAGCGGGCCGATTGGGGGATTAGTCAACATCCTGGGTTTTGGTCCACTTTAATGCGGACAGGCGCGCTGTGCCCGGACGGGAGTCCACCAACGTCATTTGAATTCTGAGCACCAGGGGAAGGGACGGTGTTGTATATAAGCAAGGATAGGAGAGAAAAGTTGGGAATCAGGCAGCGAGGGCAAAGTGGGCGTGTTCTGACGCAGGGCAGGTTAGACGGGTCCTGCCGTCAGGGCCGGCGCCAGCACAGGGCAAACCTGGGCAATTGCCAGGGCCTCTGGCGACTTCAGGGGCCCGCTCAGGTTCACACTTGGCCATGGTATTATTTTACAGTGGATCCAAACCACCAAATTCTGGGTGTGCAGACCTGCTAATGGCTGGCCTCAGCAATATGGGATAATCAACAACATTGGAAAAGGTGGAATGGAATGGAGGGCAATTGATGGACGCTCATAAGGTTGTGGGAACCATGTGACAGCTGACAGCAATGATGGAGTCTTTAGTTGCAGCGGAGCAAGCAGTATGGACAAAAGGACAATTGGTGGCTATAGGGAAGGACACAAGGACTAGAGGACATTTGGTGGCTATAGGGAAGGCAATAAGGACTGGAGGGTGATTGGTGGCTATAGGGAAGGCAATAAGGACTGGAGGATGATTGGTGGCTATAGGGAAGGTAATAAGGACTGCAGGATGATTGGTGGCTATAGGGAAGGCAATAAGGACTGGAGGGTGATTGGTGGCTATAGGGAAGGCAATAAGGACTGGAGGGTGATTGGTGGCTATAGGGAAGGCAATAAGGACTGGAGGGTGATTGGTGGCTATAGGGAAGGCAATAAGGACTGGAGGGTGATTGGTGGCTATAGGGAAGGCAGCAAGGACTGGAGGGTGATTGGTGGCTATAGGGAAGGCAATAATGACTGGAGGGCGATTGGTGGCTATAGGGAAGGCAATAAGGACTGGAGGGTGATTGGTGTCTATAGGGAAGGCATTAAGGACTGGAAGGTGATTGGTGGCTATAGGGAAGGCAGCAAGGACTGGAGGGTGATTGGTGGCTATAGGGAAGGCAATAAGGACTGGAGGGTGATTGGTGGCTATAGGGAAGGCAATAAGGACTGGAGGATGATTGGTGGCTATAGGGAAGGTAATAAGGACTGCAGGATGATTGGTGGCTATAGGGAAGGCAATAAGGACTGGAGGGTGATTGGTGGCTATAGGGAAGGCAATAAGGACTGGAGGGTGATTGGTGGCTATAGGGAAGGCAATAAGGACTGGAGGGTGATTGGTGGCTATAGGGAAGGCAATAAGGACTGGAGGGTGATTGGTGGCTATAGGGAAGGCAGCAAGGACTGGAGGGTGATTGGTGGCTATAGGGAAGGCAATAATGACTGGAGGGCGATTGGTGGCTATAGGGAAGGCAATAAGGACTGGAGGGTGATTGGTGTCTATAGGGAAGGCATTAAGGACTGGAAGGTGATTGGTGGCTATAGGGAAGGCAGCAAGGACTGGAGGGTGATTGGTGGCTATAGGGAAGGCAATAAGGACTGGAGGGTGATTGGTGGCTATAGGGAAGGCAATAAGGACTGGAGGGTGATTGGCAGCTATAGGGAAGGCAATAAGGACTGCAGGATGATTGGTGGTGTGGAGATTAGCTCTGGTAGGCGACCGGGTGTCAGCAGTATAGAGGCGGAGGCAAACAGTTCAAAGTAAAGTCTGTGTTTATTTCACACAAAAATAGATAATTATATCGTCCAGATATGCCGAAGCATACCGACGATGTGGCCTGAGGACAATATCCATTAACCTTTGGAACGTAGCGGGAGCGCCGTGTAACCCAAAGGGTAATACCTTGTATTGGAACAGTCCCTCTGGTGTGATAAAGGCTGTTTTCTCCTTGGCAGCCTCAGTCAAGGGCACCTGCCAGTACCCTTTTGTGAGGTCCAAAACCGAAAGTACCTGGCTTGGCCTAGTTTCTCAATGAGTTCATCTACCCGGGGCATAGGGTAGGCATCAAACTTGGAAACTTCATTAAGTTTGCGGAAATCGTTACAGAACCGCAACGTACCATCGGGCTTGGGAATCAAGACTATGGGGCTGGCCCACTCACTCTTTGATTCTTCAATCACATCTAACCGGAGCATTTGCTGCACTTCCTCCGCGATAGCTTGTCGCCGAGACTCAGGTACCCGGTAAGGCCTCAACCGGATCTTGACCTGAGGTTCCGTGACAACATCATGTTGGATGACCGAAGTGCGCCCAGGGAGTTCTGAAAACACGTCTGTGTTTCTGCTAATAAACTCCCTGGCTTCCTGAGTCTGTTTAGAGGAGAGGTTGTCGCCAGTTTTCACCTCGACTACTGCTTCTCTAATAACAGACCGAGGGATGGGAAGCTCCACCCCCACCATACCTGGTCGGGGACTGTCACCCCCAGGGGTCTCCCTGTCTTTCCATAGTTTCAGCAGGTTTACATGGTACACCTGCTCTGGCTTCCTCCGCCCAGGCTGATGTACCTTGTAAGTCACTTCCCCAACTTTTTCAATGACCTCATAGGGACCCTGCCACCTAGCTAGAAATTTACTGTCCACCGTGGGTACCAGAACCACAACTCTGTCACCGGGGTTAAAGTTCCGTACCCTGGCTTGCCGATTATAAATCCTGCTTTGGGCCCGCTGCGCTGCCTCCATGTGTTCTCTGACAAGCGGCAAGACGGTCTCTATCCGTTCCTGTAGGTGAGTCACGTATTCTACCACACTTTTGTGGGGTGTGGGTTGCTGTTCCCAGGCCTCCTTGGCTATATCCAACAGGCCCCGTGGATGTCGACCGTATAAGAGTTCGAAGGGCGAGAACCCCGTAGAGGCCTGGGGCACCTCTCGCACTGCGAACATCAGATAGGGCAGCAGCAAGTCCCAATTCTTCCCATCCTTGGCGACCACCCTTTTTAACATGGTCTTTAAAGTTTGATTAAACCGTTCTACTAGGCCGTCTGTTTGCGGGTGGTAAACGGATGTCCGCAACTGTTTCACCTGCAGCAGTTTACAGAGCTCTTTCATTACTTTCGACATAAACGGGGTACCTTGATCGGTCAGGACCTCTTTAGGCAGACCTACTCTGGAAAACATTTCCATAAGCTCCTTAGCAATGAGCTTGGCAGAGGTGTGACGCAGGGGCACTGCCTCAGGGTACCGCGTGGCATAATCCAAGATCACCAGAATATGTTGGTGCCCTCTAGCGGACTTTGGCACTGGACCCACTAGATCCATGGCAATCCGCTCAAAGGGTACCTCAATAACTGGGAGAGGAACTAAGGGACTACGGTAATGAGGCTGAGGGCTGGTCATCTGACATGTTGGGCAGGACTCACAATGTCTCTCCACCTCCTTGTACACACTGGGCCAGTAGAATCGTTGTAAAACGCGGTCCAGAGTTTTCTGCTGGCCTAGGTGTCCACCCAGAACATGTTGGTGGGCCAAATCCAACACCAACTTGCGATATGGATTGGGTACCACCAATTGTTCCACCACCTCTTCACGTACCTTGTTTACTCGGTACAACATTTCCTGGTGAACCACAAAGCGAGGAAACTGTAACTCCGCCCCTGGCTGTTGTGGTTCACCTTCCACCTCAAGAACATTCTCCCAGGCCCGAGACAGGGTCGGGTCCTGGTGTTGAGCGGTACCAAAGTTAATTGTGGAGACATGGAGATCTGCCAACTCTGGACCTGTTGCCAACTCTTCCACATCTCCAACCATAACATTTAGTGGGGTTGACTCCCCCTCTTCCATTTTAGGGACGGGCACCTCTTCCACGGTGCCTCCTGATTCCGGTTCCCAGGGCACCGGGGTCTCCCCTGAGTAGGGCCAGTCTATTGGGGACACACCCGCCTCGCGGGTTTCCGGAAATGCCAACTTGGCCCACAGTGACCTGAACCCTGGAAAGTCTCTCCCAATAATCAGTTCATACGGGAGTTTAGCGGCGACAGCGACTTCATGTTTCCAGCTGCCGGAGACGGTGGTGAGAGACACTTGTGCTGTGGCATAGTCTCTCAAGTCCCCATGAATGCACAAAACCCCGGTTTTCCGCCCAGTGTACTCATCGGGCAGTACTAAGGCGGGTCTTGCCAGGGTAACCATACTCCCCGAGTCCAAAAGGGCCACAGCCAGGGTGTCTCCCACTTTCACCTGACAGAGGTGACTTTGCCCCACAAGCTCAGGGACACCGGCAGCACACAGCCTCCTGGCATACATGGAAGGGCGGTAACCAAAGTTCACGTCCATGGGCTCCCCCTGGTGGGGACAATTGGCTCTGATATGTCCCGGCTCCTTACATCCCCAACACAACACTTGGGCAGGGACTTTGGGGGGTAGGTCCTGAGAGGGTTTAGGGGACGCCACTCGCCTGAGCTGGGGCGGGGACCTCCGGGGTTTCCCCGAATCCCTCCTCATATCGCTCCACTAGGTCCACCATCCCTAGTGCGTTGTCGGGGGATACCTGGCCAACCCATTGCTGAAGAGGGTGCGGTAAAGCCCTCCAAAAAATGTCCGCCAGCAAGCGGTCCAACATGGCAGTGGGGCTTAACAACTCCGGCTGCAGCCATTTTTGCAGCAGGTGCAGCAGTTTATAATACTGGGGTCGGGCGGGCTCTGCCGACTGGTAGCTCCACTGATGCACCCGCTGAGCCCGAACCCACATATTCACCCCCAGTCTGGCCAGTATCTCACCCTTCAGAGTCGGGTAGTCAGCGGCTTGGTCCTCTGGGAGATCAAACAACACCTGCTGGGGTCCAGACGCCAGAAATGGAGCGATGACATCAGCCCACTGGTCATGCGGCAACTTCTCCCTTGCAGCCACCTTTTCAAACACCGCCAGGTAAGTCTCAACGTCATCTGAAGGGGTCATTTTTGTGAGCGCCGAGCGGACAGCTTTCCGGGCATCAGGAATACTTTTGGGCGCACCTGCAGCTTGCAGCGCCATCACATGTTGCAAAAACAGCTGGTTGGTCTCCTGCTGCTGCCTGTTGGTCTCATGCTGCTGCCTGTTGGCCTCCATGAGCGCTTTCACGACCGCCTCCATTTTGTCTGCAGTCCCAGGTAGCAGCCTGGCAGGTTTAATATAGGACATGCACAACAAAAAAAAAAACTTTTTCGTCGGTTGCTCCTAGCAACGGCCTCACTGCTGTGCCCGCATCCGACACCAAATGTGGAGATTAGCTCTGGTAGGCGACCGGGTGTCAGCAGTATAGAGGCGGAGGCAAACAGTTCAAAGTAAAGTCTGTGTTTATTTCACACAAAAATCCACAAAAGCATATGTCCATACAGGTTACATCACCTTTTTCAGGAAACCGCAGCATAAATGATTCAGTCAGGCAAACAGCTTTTAGTCCTTGAGCAAAGGTTCTGTTCACAGTCAAATATGTCTCAGGTCCGCATGAAACAGCTTCCACAGGAGATTTCAGCCAGGCTCACAGAGTCTCACTCCCATGTGAGCTCTAGACAAAGGACAGGCCACAGCTGATTCCCCAGGCTATTTAAACAGCCCGCAAAACCCGGACCTGGGTAGTGGGATGGAGTCCCACCCTGCTCTACTCCATCCCAGTAAAGCCGTCCCAGGTTAGCCTTTCGGCTATTCTAAAGCAACAGCAGCAAACTGCCACCAGCAGCTGATGCTGGAAATCAGACTACACGGCTTTACTGCACCAATGCCAGGTACATTGGTGCTACATACCTGCCGTCAATAACGGCCCCTTGCACCTTACCACAGTGGCTATAGGGAAGGCAGCAAGGACTGGAGGGTGATTGGTGTCTATAGGGAAGGCAGTAAGGACTGGAGGGTGATTGGTGGCTATAGGGAAGGCAGCAAGGACTGGAGGGTGATTGGTGGCTATAGGAAAGGCAATAAGGACTGGAGGGAGATTGGTGGCTATAGGGAAGGCAATAAGGACTGGAGGATGATTGGTGGCTATAGGGAAGGCAATAAGGACTGGAGGGAGATCAGCAGCAGGAGATGACCCATTTGAGGCAGCAGAGCCGAAAGGTGACATCATGAGACTCACTACTTAGGGGCCCATTAAAACTCTCTTGCCCAAGGGCCCACACAAACCTAGAGCCAACCCTGCCTGCCGTGTCCAGGCATGAAGGGGTACCTGAAGTTTGCCACTGCCAGTGATTGCAAGGAGGTGAAGGTGAGCTACCCCTTGGCCGGCAGGTGAGGACACTGCTGCTCATTGGGCCCAACTGTTGTTGGGGACCCCGAGTCAGTCCGACCTGGATGGGCGACTGGAGAAGTAGTGTCAGAACAGTGGGGTCACCTGCGCCTTGCCAGAAATACTTTGTATAGCTGTTATACCATGTTGCCTGCTCATCCAGAGAGGTTCAGTTCGCCGCTCTGTTCAGGGCGCCGCCATCTTGGCTCAGCAGCATCGCATACTGAGGAGAGGAGAGTGGGATAAAGTACAGGGGGCGGGTTATAGCTGTGCTTTGCACAGACAGAGCAGAGCAGGCGTCAAGAAAGGGCAGAAATCTCAGAATCCAACATCCGAGATCGGGATGTCCCGCGGGGTGAAACCCCCCCAAACACCCCAAACTCCTCCCCCCTAGACGTGCGCGCGCCCGCGCCGGCCGTCTGTGAATGTCAAGAGAGACGCGCGGGAGGCGGCGGCGGAGGAGCCGCTTGTCCGCGGCTTGTCCGTCGGCGTGGGGAGAGGTGAGTTCGGGGGGTTCGGGGGGGTTTCACACAGCGGGGCACCCCGATCGGGGGTGCCCCACCGAAGTGGACCAAGACCCAGGATAGTCAAAATCCTGGGTGTTGGTCCACTTTAAACAAGCATTTCACTGCGCAAGATTTTTTTGAGCGTGATTTGTTAATGAATATGGTGGGAGCCGGTCGCTATGGCCAGTCGCTGTCATGCGCTCCCATACAGCGCGGAACCTGTCAAATAGCGACTCCTCACCCAATATTCAACATTACGGCACACCGACTGAGTCGCTATCAACTACAGAACAACGGCCAAGCACAGCGACTACTAGCGGGCGCTCTGAAAATGCCGCTACTGTCGCTCCTCTGTCGCTACCTGGCGCTATTAATGAATCGGCCTCTTGGTTTTCCCACGATTGGCCGTTGTGCGGTCACAGCGGCATGGGCCATGTGACCGCCCGGCAGCCAATTGTGGGACTCCTTTTCCAGCACTGGCTGGAGCGAGAATTTACACATGCGAAATAGCTTTCACAAGGAGCTGAGTTTTATTCTTGCCAGCACTAAATCCAGCCTTATATATTTGTAGTAATTCAACCTGAAATACAGGGTTTCTATGCTGGTGAAACCCTTCTAATCCCTGTGACGCCCATATCTTTTCTGTTAGTTGGACGGTTATTCGATGAAGGACGGAAGTCAGCCTCATAGTGGGGCCACAGGCAATGAACCGTGGACCTATACGTAGAATCTATATGGGGAACATTTTGCAAGACTGCCTCACCCACATGTCAAAGGAGTCTCGTGCAGAGGAACCTTTTTCTGAGGTCCTCACCTGAAGTTTCAATGGGGGCAACCGAACAGGTTTTGTTTGCATTATTCTTCAACATGACATAGCTGAGAAGTCACAGCGACGACGCCTTCGAGGGAATGTCCTCCAAATAAGAGAAGATAAAGAGGACAGACCGCTCCTCAAATGCCACCACTGCACCATAGCACAAATCTTCTGTACAGTAAGTGCCAGCTATCAATTTTACTGTTTTTAATAATATTTCTATGAATAATAATTATAGGAAGAAGATACAATAATTATATTAATGTGCATAATAAGTTACAATAATAATATGCATTATAATAAGAAGCAGATAAACTAATATTATTATTATTATATTATAATATTATTGTTATTATTATTAATACTATCATTGGTGTATCTTCTTATTATAATGTGTATCATTATTATTAGTGTAACTTAAAATTATTATGCATATTAATATTATTATTGTAGCTTCTTCTAGTATTATTCATAGAAATATTATTATTGTATAGTATTTTTTATTATATTACAATAATAATTGTGAATAATCAGTGAAGATTTTGATTTGTTGATTGAGTAGGAGTGGTGCCTTTTTTTTTTTGCTTAGGCCCTTATTCATCAAGCGATAGCGCCAGGTAGTGTCTGACGAGCGCCAGGTAGCGGCAGCTAACGGCGACTACCGACTCAAGTACGCCCGGCGGCGGTCACAATGACGCATTTATCAAGCTAAATTTGGCTAGCGCCGGCGAGAGCGACGGCTAGCGCGGCATTCATCATGTAGCCGACTGCAACGAACAGCGCCGCTGCTAATCCCATCATAGCGACAGGTATGACCTGGCGCTACCTGCCGCTCTCCCATACATTTCAATGGCAGACGCTGCAATGATTGTTTTAAGTGGTTTTTGTGTTCTTGTCTTTGGCACAAAATTCAACACATGTTTATTGGGATATGTTTTATTAATCTGGCTAGTTATTTTACTTTTTTTGGACAAAGTAGTCATTTTTACACTGTAATGTTGTGAGTGACATCTAAAATGCATCTCCTCCCACCAAACTCATTGAGCTCTAAATCGCTTTTTTTCACCACACACGGGGCTTGTAAAGCTACTTTTTAGCCAGTCCTGTTTGGCGGTCACGTTCGCTCTGCGAAATTGTCAGCGCCCAAGCTATTCGGCAGCCCTGTCCTTGATGAATCTGTGGTGGTCAGAGTTTGTGCAGTCGCTGTTTTGATTCGCTATGTGGCGGTGCGAGCGTCGCTGTGCTTCGCTGCGCTGCGTTGTGCGGCGCTGTGCTGTTCATACATGTGCCCTTCTGCCATTTGCAAGGAATTCACTTCCCGCGACCCCAGTCGTTCTTAATGAATACACTGTAGTTGTGAGCGTGCATGTCCACATTATGCAGGATTTAATTCAGGCGTACAAGCTCATAACAACCCGTTATGCATTCTCATGTGTGCCACATTATCATGTAGTTGGATAGTTTTATTGTGTGATGATTTTATGAAGGAATAAGATTTGTCTTTTTCAGCACCAAGTTGTTTGGTTTTCAAGGACCTATGCATTACAGTATGTTGAACCCCCAGCTAAATGAAGCTAATAAATAATGGCGTCTTTGCCAATAGCTTGTTTTAATGCGTCAATTAACTGTTTCCGCCACTTAGCTTGCACATAGCTGATATTAGCTTGTGCCTGGTGCGCGGATTTTTTTTTTTTTTTTAAATTTATTTCACAGTTGTTTTCGTCATATCCAGTTCCGGTTCCCTCCTTTGCGTTTCAAAGCCACCTAAAGGAAAAAAATGTCTAGCGCTTAGGCCAATAGCTTGTTGTAATGCGTCAATTTACTTTTTCCGCCACTTAGCTTGCACATAGCTGATATTAGCTTGTGCCTGGTGCGCGGAGCGTTTTTTTTTTTTTTTTTGGTGTCCCTGTCGCTTGGGTCATATCCGTTTCCTGTTTCCTCCTTAGCGTTTCCACCATGCTGCCCAGGAGACGGATCCAGCGCCTCCCCAGCTCCTCCTCAGAATCAGACCCCTCCACCCCTCCCCCACCTACCTCACCTCCCCCACCTAGCACCCCTCCCACCCCTTCCCCTCCTGGGTCTGCAAAAAAAAAGAGGATGAGAGTGGATAGCCGCGTTAATGGCCAGGTGGTCAAAGTGAGTATGTTTTTCTTGCATTTTATGTTTAAAGTGGACCAACACACAGGGGGGATTGGCCCTGAAATCTATTAGTTTTCTGGACCAATCTGATCACTCCCCGCGGGGCATCCCCAATCTGGATGTCCTGCGTGGATGAACCCCCCTGGAGGGCCATAAACCTTAACTCAGCCCCGTCCCATCTGTGCATGCGTGAGCTGCGGATGCGTCTTGCGCTTCCCTCTAGCAGGGTGGTCCCCTGCGCCAGACATTTGTTCATGGCCTGCGCAGGCGCACTCCCTGTTAGAGTCAAACGCCACACGCGTTCTTTGGCGCTCAGAGGCAGCGGAGCTGGTATGCACGTCCAAATGGCCTTGGATGCGCATACCACAGCGGCGCAGAGCGCTGTGCTAGCCTGGCGCAGTCACGTGGGAGTGTGGTCAGTGGTGTTTTTCAGGCCTTCCAAGGGGGGTTCAGACAGCGGCCCACCCCCGATTGGTGTGCCCCACCAAAGTGGACCCAAACCCAGAATATTGCTAATCCGTGGTGTGGGTCCACTTTACTCTGGTCTCAGTATAACTGTTTATGCCATAGTTCGGATGTCATGTATTGATTTGTGTTTGTTTTTCATTTCTCATAGGATTTCTGCATCCACCAATATGACTATGCCCGTGGGGGCAAGAAGCGAATTCCCATGGAGGTGAAGGCCACAGTGTCCCGGCGCTTCAATACCCAGCTGTCAATCCGTGCCATCCAGCAAACATGGTCCGACTTTAAGCGCCGGGACCCTGAAGGCGTGTACCGCCTATATGATGCCTACGCATCAGGTACGTTTAAGCTTATGCTATGTTTATACTTTAGTTTAAATCATCTGCTAAGCTGTGTCCATTTGTGGTCGTAATATTAATTATTTTCTTTCACCCCCTCAACACAGATAAGCGTCCTCCCCTGGGTAAACGTGGGAAGGGATTCCTCCCCCGAACCAGGCAGGCGGACTCGGGGGAGTCATCGGGGGAGGGTCCCTCTCGCGGATCCTATTTGGAGGACCCAGGGGAGGAAGGGGATGACGCCCCAGAGGAGTGTGCTGCTGGGGGGCTGGCAGGCTCAAGCCTCAGCTCCTCACACTCTGACTCTGAGGAGTCTCACCAGCCAAGGGGCCACTCTCAAGTGGGAAGTCCAAGTGGGGTGGAAGGAATGGACTCTCCCACACTCCCTGAAGGAGCAGGGAGTGAGAGGGAGGAGGGTGGCCCTTCGGCTGGGGGATCTTCCGAGCAGAGTGTGAGGAGCCGAGGCTCCCCGCCTCCTCCTCAGAGCCCTCCCTGGGCTTCAAGTGGCGGATCATCCCCTGGTGAGTGCACATTTTGTCATTGTTAGTCTGTGACAGGTTTCATCTGGCCATTTGTACTTAGCCCTTGCCATTCCTCTCTAATTTGCAGGGCATCATATAGGCGGCACCTCCATGGCCTTTTGGCGACGCATTCTCCACGGGCATAGTCATGGTAAGTGTTTGTTGTTATCCATCACATTCACTATGTTATGACATTCCTTAAAGTGGACCAACACCCATGGTTGATTGTGCTTGGAATCTCGAAGCTTCCCTGCCCAATCACCTCCCTCACCTAGGCCCCCCCCCCCCAAAAAAAACCCCACAAACTTCTTACCTCATTGGTGGTGGAAGAAGCCACCGGCGCAGCCTCCTGCGTGCCCCTCTAGATGTGTGTGCGCCTGCGCTCTCTGTTTTCTAATGGCCTGCGCGTGCGCACACACTGGAGGAGTGATGTGCGGAAGGCAGCGGCGGCGGACGGTGTCTCACTCAAATGGTGGTGCTCTGCCAAAGTGGACCAAAACACAGAATAGTATCAATCCTGGGTCTTGGCCCACTTTGAAGAGACACATGTTTCCTGGTCCATAGTACAAGGTGGTTTGATAATGTACATTAACATCACAAACCCCACTACAGTGCTAGCCAACTGGCAACCACCCCTATGTTTCTGCCCACAACATGATGGGGGCTAGCAAATGTGTTATTTGGTTAAGTTGTTCCGGCTAACACATGTGGCACACTAGTAACATTCGACAATCAACTGCAAATTAGTCCTTAACATTGCACTGTCAAGGTTATTGGCACATTATCTTTAGGGGTCCATGTTGCAACCATAAATAATTTACATGAACTCATGGTCCAGGAAATATGCTTATGTTGGACAACATGTATGTAACCATGCAAGCATTTGGTTTTTCAGACTCCCTAACCAGATGGATGTCAAATAGTCAGGTGTCATTGTTCCACTAATTTAGGATTTCTCTTTTGCTTTCTCCTGACAGATGTTTCTACGCAGACGGAGCCAGTCACCATCCTCCCCACCCCAGCTCCAGGGACGGCCAGCAGCATGGGCCCCCGCCACAGCTGCGATGGTGAGTACATCCCACTTCCTATGCACTTGTGAACCCTATGTCTTCGAGTCAAATCTGCAGACATTTACAATGTACCCATGTGTTAATTTAACACACATCTAGGTTACATGTGTTTGGTCAACAATCCTACATGCCTGTCTGCATGCTTGATTGTTGCCTCACATTCTGGATTTTGCCACATTGAGTCAATTAGTGGTTTAGACACAACCAAATGGGGCTGCTTAGGTCGTGACCTCTAAGAATCTTGTCAAAACTAGTTTACGCGTTAGGACTTAGGCCCTGATGTTTGGCTGTGACTAAACACATAAATATACACACTGGGACTTATACCTTCTTTGCTTCCCAAGAGTTAAAGTGGACCAACACCCAGGATTTTGACTTTCCTGGGTCTTGGTCCACTACGGTGGGGCACCCCCGATCGTCACCGCTGTGTGACAACCCCCTGAACTCACCTCTCCTCGAGCCGACGGACAAGCCGCGGACAAGCGGCTCCTCCTCCTCCGCCTCCCACGCGTCCCTTTTTACGCGCGCGTGCCCGCGCCGGCCATTCACAGACGGCCGGCGCAGGCACGCGCACGTCTAGAGGGGTGAGAGGGAGGGGCCGGCGGCCGTGCGCCGCAGAAACTGAGGTAAGGAGTTTGGGGTTTTGGGGGGGTTTCACCCCGCGGGACATCCCGATCTCGGATGTCCCGCGGGGAGGGAGGTGATCGGGCCGGGAATCTTATAGATTCCAGGGCCGATCACCGGTGGGTGTTGGTCCACTTTAAGAGTAAATGTATGCTTGGGATGTGGTGTCCAAATTTCTGCCAGTCAATAGTACTCATATAATGTTAACAAATAAGCGCACAGTGGGCAACAATGTTAATGTGAGTGTCAGCTAATTGGACACACTGACATTACATTGCTACATCTGTGTCTGTTGAGGTCACATTCCATTTATTAATAATTTTTTTTTTATACATCTCTACAGCTTGTGAAAACCAGCATCGCAGACTGTGGCGGGAGATCAGGCGTCTGAAGCTGATGCAGCTGGCCAAGAAGAGGCGGCGGCGGCGTCGTTAGGGTGGGGGGATGACTGGCCCGTTGGTTGACGCCCTTTGTTGGGCAATGTTGGCCCTGTTGGCCACCTTTGTAATAAAAAATTTTCTATTTTCATAATTACAGTGTTGTGCCTTGGCAAGCATAGTTTAACTGTCTCAAAACCCATTTGTGTGTAAATTTAGCCATACCTTTGGAGCCATTTCATGTGTAAACCATAGTAAGCTATGGTCACAAATGTGTGGCATAAATTTACAAATACATTTACATATCTAGATCAAGATACTCATCCCTGACTGTGTTATTAGCTATGTCTTAGGAAAAACACAATTTAGAGGTGGGTTAATCAAATATATTTACAGAAAAAAAAACACAAACAAAATTAATATTCTTGGCTGGGTGGCCGGGGAGGTTGGGAGTCATTGCTAGGGGCGGTGTTGGGGGACAACAGTGCAGTAAAAAATATAGACTGCTGTTGTATGAGCTGTTGTATCAACAACAAAGTTTGGTCCTGCCGCTGTATAGCTTCTTGCTGCTGCTGGAGAGATTGTTCCATTAGATTGGCCAGCCGACCAAGTTCCTGGTTCTGGTGCTGGTTACGCATCAACTGGTCGATCTGGCGCTGCTGGGCCTCATTTTGTTGCTGACACATCAGCACCTGCTGTTCCAACGCCGCAATGCGCTCATTAGTTCCATCACGCGGCTGTTGGCGACTGTAGTCCTCCAGCATCCGGACCCCTAGCTCGTAAAAATCTGCACTGGTTGGTGCCACACCTCCTCTTGCTGTGGTTTGAGGCTAACAAAATAGAAAACAACATTTTAGACAAACCGAACCAATGCAGGTATGCCCCTCAAAATCATTTGCCCAAACAGTCACTATACAACTTACCCTTGTCTGAGCCTCGGAAGCTTGGCCACATGGGACTTGGGAAGAGGTCCCAGCTTGGGGTTCTGGTTCCGCCTCCTGCCAAAACGACAAAGAAAGGAAATGTGACATGTTGCTTCATCCACTACCCACGAACATGGCAATGTGGTTATTGGTCCTCTAAATCAGCCATGTTACCTCCGTGTCGTCCGCCACAGGTAGGAGCGAGGTATCGCTGCCAGAGAGGGGCAATTCAACATCTGAGATCTCCGGCAAGTTGGCATATGCTAAACAGGAAAGTCAGGTTAGTAGGTCAGTGGACAAAACTCAAATGTAACATGGCTAGCCTATCGAGGCCATACCTCCACAAAGTGCCAAATTACACACTAGACAAAAGGTATCTGTTAAACTCAGATTGATAACATGTATGTTAGAGGAATAAGAGGCAATAATTTGGCCAAATAAGATCAGACACATTGCTTAAATTACACATACCCGCAATCTCCCAGATGTCTGGAGTGGGGCCCTCACTCGAGCTTGGACCTTTAAAATACATGTGGACACACAAGTTGCCTGAAGCAAGTGCCACAAAAGTAGAGCCAAAATACATACTAGAGCAAGCCAAAACAACTTACCCTCATCTCTGGCAGCCTGAACTTGAAGGGCCCTTTCCGGACAGCCACTTCCGATATTCTGGCCAACTAAAAAACACAAGTAATGGCTCTAAATATTCCTCAAACTACTAGGGTGAATGTTTGTCCAAAAATATGGCAAACAAAATGCATTGCAATCACTCCAAGAACTATTAGACTGACCCTGGGGAGGGAATAAGCACTCCAAAGAGGCATCTTCAAGTTGACAGAGCAAACATGTAGATTATTAGACTAACCAAATCGAACCAGTGTAACATAAACAGCATAAAGGATACATTATGTATTGCTATACACACCAACAGGGTCCTGTTGACCTGCAACATCGGAAGTGGGGTCCAAAGATGAACCAGTCACTTGGCCTACCAATAAAAAAGAGGAATGAGACACATGCACTTGGGTTAAAGTGGAAAAAGCAAGGTTGACACATGCACTTACCGACATCCAAAGAGTAGCTTGGCTCCTGAGGAGATGCTGGGGCCAATGGCGGGGCAGCTAGGCAAAAATCAAGCAAACATTGAGCCATTGTTAATGTGCGTGCAAAAATCCAACATGCATTAAGGTGTGTGTGAGCAGCTCATTCACTAATATTCACTAATCAAGGCCAGTGTGGCTTCCACATTTATATGCAGATATATGGCCACACATCTCTGCCTTCCAACATAGCTACACATGTTAGGGCCTTGTTAGTTAGTTGCTGTGAGGGTTAAAGTGGGCGTGAAATTAGGCCGCAGGTCCATATTATTAATACTCAACAGGGCCCCACGCGATTGTTGGAGCTGCTCCCACACCCATTTGTTCCCCAAACAACCAGCACCTAAATTAGTGGTAAATACCTTCAATGGCAGACTGGGTTAGGCTTGAGGTTGGTTGAAGGGCAGGAGTTTGTGTGTCCTGAGGCAAATCCTGGACAGCACCATGTGCACCTATGCAGAAAGCAACAGACAGGAAAGTAAAAAATGTATGAGGTCTAATGTACTACTTCACAGGTCCTCCTGTTAGTTGGGCAGAAAGAGAAAATGCTAATCACATACATTAACATTAGCTTTTATAAAAAGGCAGAAAATATGTACCTTCAGTCCAACCTGTGGTGTCATCCCCAGGATCCACACCCTGCAGCCGAGCCAGTGGAATTTTGGCCTTCAGCATCTCCTCATACGGCCTGTAGGTACTCTTTGGAGCCTGGATGGTCCCACTGTCCACATCAAGATCGTGATTCATCTTTTTCATAAGGGCCCCTCTCAAAGTGTAGAAGCGTTTCCTGCAGGATGGGCCACTACGTGGGTGTTGAGCAGTGCTACTAAGCTCCACACCAATGGCATCCCACAGTTTGCTTCTTTCTTGTTTGCCTATTGACTTGCTTTGGGAGCCAAAGAGTAGCTCCCATTTAGCAAGGGTAAGGCGCACAAGATGATTATTCTCCGCCAAATTAAATTCAGGCTCCCTCTTGGCACCTGGGCGCTTAGCCTGGGGTGCTGCACCACCTTCAGGCTGGGCCCTTTTCCGTAACGGAGGTCTGCGCACAGCACCCACCAAACTCCTACTTGGGCCTGCTGTGGCCGGCAGATGTCCTGAATTTGGCTCCATCCTGTAGCTGCACACACACACACACACAAATACACAACCAACAAGCACGCATGCAGACTACAGAATGGCATCGCACTCTCTTTGGGTTGGCCAGGTTTTATGTGCTCTAACAGCCAATCACAAACCAGCCCACTTAATTGATTCACACATACAGCCCAGGTCCTTCTAGCCACACCTCCACTGCACTGACTGAAGCATGTGTGTTAGCCAATTAACTAATTACAGACCTCATTAACCAAACAACACACACCCAAATACAACAATGGACTGATGTATCTGAAACCCTTGTGACATGTGGCTATCCTAACGGCTATTTAAATAAACAGCAGCTTACCTTTCATTGGCCCACCACTGAATTTTCGGCCATGTCCGTTAATGCACGCAAGTTTCGGCTCACGTACGCTAGTAGCGCTACTAGCGTGCGCGTGCGCACTCCGTTTCACGCACACCTGGGTCGGCTAATTGGCGCCCGGAAATAGCAGAGCAACGCAAAAGGCGGCAAAGCGGACCTGTCCTTTTTCAAAGTGAAGTATAAATGGAAGGAATTTGAAAGCTTCTGGTATTGTTACACTGTGGCAAAGGCTGTGGTGTGGTGCTTGTTTCCCTTAGCTCATTTGAGTCTCTGTCTGGGTTTTGTCCTCACTCTCTGTGGCTTGTTGGGTGATTTCTGACATCAGTGCTGTTTCTTTAGGAGATTGTTTTTGGTGGCATATGCAAATATTGTGGAGCATACAGCAAGTGAGGCTTGATTTTGGGGCCTTTTGTGGGCTGTGCAGCAACTCCCCTCTTGGTTGTGCCTAACTTAGAAAGCTGTTTTTCAGCAGGCTGGTGGTTTGGACCACTATAGTTCTGGTTTTGTGGTGAGCTGCATTGTAGTGAGTGTGTGAGGAGTGTGATTGTTTGTGTGTGTGGTGTGTTTGTGGTTTTTGTTTTTGTTTGTTTGATTTTGTATATCTGTTGAGTGTGTGTGATGGATAAGAGGGTGATGTATGGTGTCTGGGTGGATGGATGTATGCGTATGCTGGAAGAGCAGGAGGCCAGGGAGCGGGGTGTTGTGAGGCTTAGGGCACCCCGCTCCTTTGGAATCCGCCTTTCAGTATGGGACTTAAGTGACGAGCAGATCAGGAGCCGCTTCCGTCTGAATCGTGCTGCACTACAGTCCCTATATGATCAGATTAAGCACAAAATCGAGCCATCCACCAAACGCACTCAATCCATTCCAGGCATTGTACGCCTGTGTGCCACACTTAATATCTTGGCACGAGGGACCTTCCAGGCAACCTCCGCCCTCCTCAGCGGGATAAGCCAGGCTACTATGAGCCGCATACTAATCCAGGTAGTTCTGGCGATTTGTGATTTAATCCCAATTTACATCAAGTTTCCTGAGGATGAGGAAGAGGTTGCCAAAATAAAACATGCTTTCTATCTAATGGGAGGGATCCCGAATGTGCTAGGGTGCGTTGATGGTACACATATCCCTTTCCGCCCTCCCCGTGCACAGGAGCTGTATTACAGAAACAGGAAACAATTTCATTCTATCAATGTTATGCTGGTCTGTGACCATGAGATGAAGCTGCGGGCGGTGAGATCGGGGTTCCCCGGCACATGCCACGATTCTTACGTCTTGCAGCGGACAGTCCTGTGCCGGAAGTTTGAGAACAACGAAATGCCAGCTGGCTGGCTACTGGGTAAATAATTAACCATGTCAAAGTATTTTGACTCAAATATGTGGCCTAGTAAGCCAAATTCTAAAAAATGAAAAACAAAACATGTACTAGTACTAATTGCTGTCTCTCTCCTTGTGTTTTTTCTACAGCGGATAAGGGATATGGGCAGAGAACGTGGGTGCTGACTCCGGTCAGGAGCCCACGGACCTCTGCCCATGAACGCTACAATGCAGCACACCGCAAGACCAGAAGCATTGTGGAAAGAACCATCGGCCTGCTGAAAGCACGCTTTCTATGTTTGGCACGCCCAGGAGGAGAGATGCTATACAGCCCACAGAAGGTCTCCAAGATCATCCTCGCCTGCTGTGTGCTCCACAATATCTGCATATGTCACCGAATTCAATCCCCCGAGGAGACAGCACTGGTGCCAGAAATCCCCAACTTGCCCGCAGGAAGAAGTGAGGACACCCAGACTGGCGATGAGCTAAGGGAAAGGATGATCACTTCCTTTTTTGCGGTAAGCTAACTACCCTTCACTCTAATCCAAGTACTGCACTACTGGGTAAATTTATTTGACCTCCCATCATAATTTGGCTAAAACCACTCTAAGGGGGTGTGTAACATGACCCAAACCACTCTAAGGGGGGTGTCAGATGACCCAAACCACTCTAAGGGGGGTGTCAGATGACCCAAACCACTCTAAGGGGGGGGGGGGGGAACATGACCCAAACCACTCTAAGGGGGGTGTCAGATGACCCAAACCACTCTAAGGGGGGGAGAACATGACCCAAACCACTCTAAGGGGGGTGTCAGATGACCCAAACCACTCTAAGGGGGGGGGGGAACATGACCCAAACCACTCTAAGGGGGGTGTCAGATGACCCAAACCACTCTAAGGGGGGGGAACATGACCCAAACCACTCTAAGGGGGGTGTCAGATGACCCAAACCACTCTAAGGGGGGGGAACATGACCCAAACCACTCTAAGGGGGGTGTCAGATGACCCAAACCACTCTAAGGGGGGGGGGAACATGACCCAAACCACTCTAAGGGGGGTGTCAGATGACCCAAACCACTCTAAGGGGGGGGGGACATGACCCAAACCATTCTAAGGGGGGTGTCAGATGACCCAAACCACTCTAAGGGGGGGGGGGGAACATGACCCAAACCACTCTAAGGGGGGTGTCAGATGACCCAAACCACTCTAAGGGGGGTGTCAGATGACCCAAACCACTCTAAGGGGGGGTGGAAGTTGAACAACATAACAATTAGGGTTGGTGTGCAAGATTGACGCAAATGTTGGTTAACAATTAATGCAATATTTTTTTACAGCGAAAAAACAAATTTAAATATATATACTAACTGCACTTTTTTATCTGTTTCAGGCACCCCGAGATGCACCCTGAAGCCAATTTTCCGTTTCATTCTAATTTCTGTATTAATTTTCCTTTCCATTCTAATTTCTGTTTTAATTTTCCTTTTCATTCTAATTTCTGTTTTAATTTTAGTTCCTTTTCTTCAAAAAATAAAAAAAAAAACTAAAGAAACATGTGGCTATGTGTTAAATTCTGTATTAATTTTCCTTTTCATTCTAATTTCTGTTTAATTTTCCTTTTCATTCTAATTTCTGTTTTAATTTTCCTTTTCATTCTAATTTCTGTTTTAATTTTAGTTCCTTTTCAACACAAAATAAAAAAAAAAAACTAAAGAAACATGTTGCAATGTGTTTAATTCTGAAGGTACTTGATTCCCAGCCCACAGCAAAGCAAAGCGCAGGCGCTGTGTTGAATAGCGTGGTCAAACTGACTGACAGCACCTACAAAGCTGAGCTCCAACATCATATTCAGCAATGTAGGCGTTGTTCCCAACAACGCCAGGTAGCGACTGAGGAGGCCTGCTATAGCGAATCGCTACCGCCCGCGGCGTACGCTAGCGGCGCTCATAGCGCCATACTTCAGTCGCTCATCTGTCGCTACCTGGCGCTATTAATGAATCGGCCTCCCCGTGCCTGTTCTTGTGGTGTGCTGGGCCACAGGGTGTTGTATTCAGTATATTTTATATTTGGGTTGCTTAAATTGGCACACTCTTGCCCATATGTGTATTTGATTTGGATGGTGCTGAACCAAGTGCACTCAGTGCAGGTTTTTTATATTATTAGCATTATATTATTAGCATTATCATTGTTATTATGCAAATGATTGTATATTCTTTTTACTGATGAGCCATGTCTGGCTCTACTTTGTTCTGGAACAGCTCTGCTGAAAAATTTGTAATATTCAGGTTTTGCACCACCCAAATTCCAATCCTATCAAGGATTACTATAATGCATATTATTATTATGTAACTAGTAGTATAATAACTAGTGTAACTAATGAATATGCATATTAATGTAATTACTGTATCTTCTTCTTATAATTATTATTCATAGAAACTTATATTATTATTATTATTATATCTTATTTTTACTGATGAGCTTAATCTGGCTCTATTGTGTTCTGGAGCAGTTTTGTTGAAAAATGTTCAATATTCGGATTCTGCATCACTCAAATTCGAATCCTATCAAGGATTACTATAATGCATATTATTATTATTACTCATTGTGTAACTAGTATAATAACTAGTGTAACTAATGAATATGCACATTAATGTAATTACTGTATCTTCTTCCTATAATTATTATTCATAGAAACTTATATTATTATTATATCTTATTTTTACTGATGAGCCAAATCTGGCTCTATTGTGTTCTGGAGCAGCTCTGCTGAAAAATTTGGGTTCTGCATCACTCAAATTTGAATCCTATCAAGGATTACTATAATGCATATTATTATTATTATTACTCATATTATTAGTGTAACTTATTAATATGCATATTAATAGTATTGTTGTATTGTATGTTCTTCCTATAATTATTATTCAAAGAAATATTATTACTGTATTATATTTTATTATAATTAGGGCCTTATTTATCAAGGGCTAGCGCCAGGTAGTGTCTGACGAGCGCCAGGTACCGCCAGCTAACGGCGGCTACCGACTCAAGTACGCCCGGCGGCGGTCACAATGACGCATTTATCACGCTAAATGAGGCTAGCGCCGGCGAGAGCGTCAGCTAGCGCGGGATTCATCATGTAGCCGACTGCAACGAACAGCGCCGCTACTAATCCCATCACAGCGCCAGGTATGACCTGTCGCTCCCTGGCGCTCTCCAATGCATTTCAATGGAGCAATCTTTAAATATTCATAATTAATTGATTTTATGTTTTTTTTTTTTTTTTTTTTAACTGTCAAAAATTCTGTGACCACTACGGCAATGTTAGTTATTTTTTTTAAGGTAAAAAAAAAAAAAAAAAAATTTGCAGAATTGATATTACAGGTCTGATATTAATGTATTCATATTACAAAATGTTTAGAAAAACTTGTATAATTTTTACATTAAAAAAAAATGGTTGTTTGGGGGTTAAAAACTACTTTACACACATCGCCGCCAGCGCTCTGGGGTTTAAACAAGGAATTCACAGCGCGAGAAATTTTTGAGCGTGATTTGTTAATGAATCTGCTGCAAGCCGTTCGCTCTGGCCATTCGCTGTCAGGCGCACCCATACAACGCAGAACCTGTGAAACATCGACCCCTAACCCCGTATTCAACATTACCGCACACCGACTGAGTCGCTGTCAACAAGCAAACCCCGGCCAAGCACAGCGAATACTAGCTGGCGCTGTGAAAATCACGCTACTGGCGCTCATCTGTCGCTACCTGGCGCTATTAATGAATCGGCCTCCCCGTATTATTACTGTTGTTATTTTTGTTGTTACGCAAATGGCAGGTATCTTCTTTTTGGTGATGAGCTGAATCTGGCTCTATTGTGTTCTGGAGCAGTTTTGCAGAAAAATGTTCAATATTCAGGTTCTGCATCACTCAAATTTGAATCCTATCAAGGATTACTATAATGCATATTATTATTATTATTATTATTATTATAAATCATATTAGTGTAAATTATTAATATTAATTAGGTCTACTTTTATGTATCTTGAAAGCATGCTGTAGTCATTTATGGATCATGATTATTGATCTGGAAAATATGATGATTGCCCAAAGCAGATATTTGGGCTAAGCTGCCCAGTTGCTACTGTATAGTAACTATCATAACAAGGTGCATCTTCACTTTAATATAGTTTAGCTGTATATGCACTGTCATCCGTCATATTGTTGTAGATTATAATGAATTTAGGAATTAAAATGTTAGATTGATGTTTTTGTATTTTTATAATGTAAAGTATAAATAGCTATCATAATTAGTTTGGCCAGGTCATGTTATGTCTCGCTCATTGCACAGCTCTGTGCTGCCTGTCTGCCTCCTTATTGGTTAGCTTGGTGTTCTGGCCCCTCCCTCCATCGGAGAATACATTGACTGAGGAGGTGTCCCCTCCCCCTTTTATTTGTGATGAGCTATGCATCACATCTGGAGACACAACCTGTGGTACTTGCTGCCCCAGCTTCTGGTATCTCCACACCTGCGTGAGGAGAGTGGTGGTGAGGGCGGGCGGAGGGGCTGACGGCGGCGTATTTAAGGCTGTGTGGTGAGTTTGTTAATTCCCTTCACCCTTCAGAAGTGGCATGGGAGGCCGCGTACGTAGGTGGTAGTAAGCTCAGCTGTTGTCTGCCCACTATCTCTGGCTCCCCGGGGACTTATTTTGCTGTTTAAAGTGGACCAACACCCAGGGGGGATCGGCCCCGGATACTATAAGATTCCCGGACCGATCAGATCCCTCCCCGCGGGGCATCCGAAATCGGGATGTCCCGCGGGGAGGAACCCCCCAGGAGGCCCACAATCCTTACCTTACCGGCGATCCAACGGCGCATGCGGCCGCGTCTCTCGCTTCCCTCTAGCAGGGTGCGCTCCCGCGCCGGCCGTTTTCTGAATGGCCGGCGCAGGCGCGCTCCCTGTTAGAGGGAAGCGAGAGACTCAGCCAATGACAGCGCTCTGGTATGCGCGTCCAAGCGGCTTTGGACGCGCATACCAGAGCGGCTCTGAGCGCTGTCATTGGCCGGACGAGGTCACGTGGGAGCGGGGAGAGGTGAGTTTTTGCGGCGATCGGGGGGGTTTCACACAGCGGGGCACCCCCGATCGGGGTGCCCCACCTAAGTGGACCAACACCCAGGATAGTCAAAATCCTGGGTGTTGGTCTACTTTAAAGTAAACCAACACCCAGGATTTTGACTATCCTGGGTTTTGGTCCACTTCGGCAGGGCACACCGATCGGGGGTGCCCCGCTGTGTGAAACCCCCCAGAAACCCCGAAAAACTCACCTCTCCTCGCTCCCATGTGACCGCCGCTGCCAATCCCCGCCGACGGACAAGCGGGAGGCAGCGACGGAAAAGAGAGCGCACCCGCCGCCGCTTCCCGCGCGTCACTCTTACAGGGCGCGCGCCATTCAGAAACGGCCGGCGCGGGTGCGCGTCCTGCTAGGGGGACACGCGGGAGGCGACAGCGGGCGCCGCTGGATCATGGATAAGGTAGGGATTTAGAGGTTTCTGGGGGGTTTCACACAGCGGGGCACCCCCGATCGGGGTGCCCCGCAGTCAGGGGTCTGATCGGTCCAGGAATCTTATAGATTCCCGGGCCGATCATGGGAGGGTGTTGGTTCACTTTAAATTACATAGTACTCAGTTTCCCTATGTATGCCTGCATAGCTTAGCCTCTGCTGCCATTTTAAGTCCATTATTGGTATTACATACTGCTGGTTCTTTTCATCATTTAGGCCCTTATTTATGAAGGAATAGCGACAGGTAGCGACTGGTGAGCGGCCGGTAATGACGGGCCCCGCCACGAGGACGCCGGCTCCCCACCACAATCACACATTTATCAAGCCAATCCTGCTTAGCGACTGAGATAGCGCCATATAGCGACTCATTCATCATTATTCCAGCCTCAGCCCACAGCGCCAGCGTCCGACCTTGAACAGCGACAGGTATGACCTCTCGCTACCTGGCGCGCTCCAATGCATTTCAATGGAACAATCTTTAAATATTCATAATTAATTGTTATTAATTATTATTTTTTTTTTTAAATGTGAAAAATTCTGTGACCACTTCTGCCATTTTAGATAATTTTTTTAAGGGAAAAAAAAGAAAAAAATAAATTGTACAGAATTGATATTACAGGTCTGATATTAATGTATTCATATTACTAAATTATTTAAAAAACTAGTTTTTTTTGGTTTCCAAAAATATGGTTGTTTGGGGGTTAAAAAACTACTTTTAACCCATCGCCGCCAGCGCTCTGGGGTTTAAACATGCATTTCACAGCGCTTGAATTTTTTGAGCGTGATTTGTTAATGAATATGGTGGGAGCCGCTCGCTATGGCCAGTCGCTATCATGCGCTCCCATACAGCGCGGAACCTGTCAAATAGCGACTCCTCACCCAATATTCAACATTACGGCAAACCGACTGAGTCGCTATCAACTACCGAACAACGGCCAAGCACAGCAACTACTAGCGGGCGCTCTGAAAATGCCGCTACAGTCGCTCAACTGTCGCTACCTGCCGCTATTAATGAATCGGCCTCCCTGTATTATTCATTTATATATATATTTTCTCTTGAGATTTAGCAATTGCTTATAGATTAAGGGTTCATACAGGTGTCTGCACAATAATATTTATTGTTAATTGTGGTTTATAGGTTTATTGTAATTCTTAATATTGATGCACTATTTTTTTCATTATTTTCCATTGTATATTTTATTTATTCACTTATTTGTATCTATTTATTTATTTGTTACACCGGTGTATTTTTGTTTGGGATTGATTCGATTCCATCTGTTGATGGGGTCTGGCCAATATCCAAACAATTTATAGTGTATATATATATATATTTGTATTTAATGGGTTCTCACTTTATCAATTAATTTATGGCGTCAATATATCATTAACCAGCCAGACTATAATTATATGGACATTAACTTGTATTTAAGAGGTATTGTGTTAACAATGAAATTATTGATTCAATCACTGGATTGAATACACGATTTGAATTTATTAGGGAAATTCAAACAGCTTCTCCTGGGAGTTTACTTTATGAATCAAGGACTATGGGCACAAAATTATGGTTATTTACTTAGAGATAATACAGAGTACAATGTGGACAGATGCAGTTTGTTTTTATTAAGTGTTGTATGTAGTGTCAGTGTTTGATGTTGTTTTTATGGTCTACTTTTTGATATTATGCAATAAAATAATTTTGAGAAGCATATGAATTGTTGGTGCTCCTATTTGGAGGGAGTTGTGGCTGGGACCTATGGTGCTGAGCCCCTACCTCTGTGTTGGTAACTTATTAATATGCATATTAATATTATTATTGTATTGTATGTTCTTCCTATAATTATTATTCAAAGAAATATTATTATTGTATTATATTTTATTATTATTATTACTGTTGTTATTTTTGTTGTTATACAAATGGCAGGTATCTTCTTTTTACTGATGAGCTGAATCTGGCTCTATTGTGTTCTGGAGCAGTTTTGCTGAACAATGTTCAATATTCGGGTTCTGCATCACTCAAATTTGAATCCTATCAAAGTCTGTTTGTTTTGGAGATCTCAAAAGCAACTAAAGCAAACAGTGGCATAACTAAATGTGGCTGGGCCTTTCTGTAAACATTAGATGGGGCTTCGTCAGGGTCACAGCAAATGCTGCTTCGTTTATCTAAATGATACCGGGGGGCCGATTCATTAATAGCGCCAGGTAGCGACAGTAGCGGCATTTTCAGAGCGCCCGCTAGTAGTCGCTGTGCTTGGCCGTTGTTCGGTAGTTGATAGCGACTCAGTCGGTTTGCCGTAATGTTGAATATTGGATGAGGAGTTGCTATTTGACAGGTTCCGCGCTGTATGGGAGCGCATGATAGCGACTGGCCCTAGCGACCGGCTCCCACCATATTCATTAAAAAATCACGCTCCAAAAATTCTTGCTCTGTGAAATGCTTGTTTAAACCCCAGAGCGCTGGCGGCGATGGGTTAAAAGTAGTTTTTTAACCCCCAAACCACCATATTTTTGGAAACCAAAAAAAAAACAAGTTTTTAAAATAATTTAGTAATATGAATACATTAATATCAGACCTGTAATATCAATTCTGTTTAATTTTTTTTTTCCCTTTCCCTCTAAAATGGCAGAAGTGGTCACAGAATTTTTCACATTTAAAAAAAAAAAAACATTAATAACAATTAATTATTAATATTTAAAGATTGTCCCATTGAAATGCATTGGAGAGCGCCAGGTAGCGAGAGGTCATACCTGTCGCTGTTCAAGGTCGGACGCTGGCGCTGTGGGCTGAGGCTGGAATAATGATGAATGAGTCGCTATATGGCGCTATCTCAGTCGCTAAGCAGGATTGGCTTGATAAATGTGCGATTGTGGTGGGGAGCCGGCGTTCTCGTGGCGGGGCCCGTCATTACCGGCCGCTCACCAGTCGCTACCTGTCGCTATTCCTTCATAAATAAGGGCCTAAATGTGGCTGGGCCTTTCTGTAAACATTAGATGGGACTTCGTCAGGGTCACAGCAAATGCTGCTTCATTTATCTAAATGATACCAAGTGAGCACAAATCTGATAACTAAGGTGAAGCAACAATTATGGGGCCCCCCTGACCTGCTGGGCCCTGGTACGGTGGCACCCCCTAGAGCAACGCCCCTTAAGCAAACGAAATGTCCCCAAATTGCTGGAAAATCCGTGAAGCGTTAAAAAACAAAAAGAATTTAGAGGTCCCCTTTAGCCACATTATATATGTTTTGAGTAGCCTTTATAAAAATCGTTATATAAAGCTGGAGGTTTCTTTTAAAAACTACTATTCTTTGTGTGTCACACACACCCCGCTTCCTGTAGCAATAACGTTCGGGTAAACCATCTCCAGATGTCATTGCAGAGAGAGAAATCTTGAAACTGGCCCCTCCCAGTCTATATATACCTGGGACCTCCCACCAGTGTTCTCTCTCTGCAAGATGCGTCAAGACAGAAGAATGAGGTCTCCTGCTTGCAGGTAGCCGGGGTTACACCCCGGCATCCCCCCCTGGTCTATTTCTGCCCGGTTCTTTTTTTTACTAGTATTTTGTAACTATCGGAAGCCTCCCAGCTTCGGCTGCTGACTGGGTAATGGTAGCCGGCACCTGGCGGTGCCTAGGAGCTTATCTCCTCCACTAGTCCCCATTATTGGGGCAGAGTGGTTATCCGGTTGGTGACCCGGATTTTGGGATGCCCCGCCCCGTTGTCCCCATATCTCTTCTCTCCTTCTCATGGCCTCCCCTTTTTTGGTGGGGAAGTCCTTTAGGGGGGGGGGGGGGGGGTGAGTTGTCTTTTCTAGCATTCCTGAGGTAATTTTCTTTTTAATTGTTCTTATTTATGTGACCGTCGGTGCGAGCGTGTCTGTGTGTGTCTTTTATTATGAGTGTGTTTGACTGTGTGCGCCGTTTTCTTCTGGCGGGGTCAGCAGACCGGGTCCGGTTTTGGCATTTCTAATGGCGCTGTCGCCATTTTTTACCTCTCTGAGGTAATCCGTGCTTTAGGGGCGGGGCTGCGCTCGGTGCGGCCCGTGCTGTCCGGTGATTGGCGGGCGGGGCGGGGTCAGAGCGCTTCGCGCGCGCTCTCTGGCCTGCCCGTCTTCTCTCAGCTGTGGGATCGCTCACACCGGCCTCTGAGGTGATTTCTGTGCCCTGGTCCCGCTGCCTCTTTCAACTGCGGATACTTAAAAAGGTTTTTTACTATAGCCCTTCTCTCCTGTATTACATTCAATGAGTGCTTATTCCCATTAGAGGACTTTATGCTGTGGTCCATATAAGTATAGAATGGAGGTTTTTTTGTCAGTTATAACAAGCCATGGTGGCTTTCTTTTCATTATGCATTATATCTCATGTTTGATCCTTTAGTTAGGCATCAGCATGCTTAAAATGTATGTGACCATATTTATTTTAAGTCATATATATGTATATATATATATATATATATATATATATATATATATTTATTCAGTATTTTTATTGGATAATATTGTTTTTCTCTCTGTGTGCATGTGCGGTTTATTCATGAATTTTTACATTGTTTTTTCTGTCTTCCAGATTTGGGATACCCCTGCTGCATGGGTCTCCCAGTCTGATATACCTGGCTAGTCTTATTTTGGGTTACAAAAAATCCTCCCACTCCCGGGACTTTAATTAATGAATAAGGGGCATCCCGGGTAGCTTATAGCATAAATCCCTGGGTTCTGCGAATTCCAAAAAAGTTTCACCGAATGGAGGCTTCCAATGATGCCGGAAATGGCTCTTCGGGGCAATCTAGGCAGTGTGGGGGATGTGGGGTTCCACTCCCAGGGGATGATGTCATTTTGTGCCTTCCTTGCGCACAGCAGAATATTGCGCACCAGACTGGTACCCCGGCTCTTGGCTCTTCGCAACCTCAGTCGTCCCCTGCCCCTCCACTTTTATTCCGGACCCAGGGTGACGTTGTCACAGCTGGGGATTCGCAATCTGAGTTTTGCGCTTGAGTGGCCACTCTCGAGAAGTTGTTGTCTGCACAGGTAGCTCATAAGGCTACGGCTAAAAGGAAACACATTGGTTCTCCTTCTCTGACTCCTGCCTTGGAGGCAGCGGAGGTGTTAGACTGGTCAGATTGTCCTTTGCCTGAAGAAGGGGAAATTTTGGAAGATTTGGATGATATTGATGCTCCCCTGTTGACTGATACTTCGGCAGATTTGACTACTGGGGTGTCTTGTGATACTCCTTCTATCCTTTCCAAGGTTTTTGGAAGCCGCGGCGTCTTTTTCGAGGAACCTCTTCTTTCAATCCTTCCTTTCGTGGTGCCAGGGCAGGCAGAGGGGCCTCCCTTCCTGCTACCAGGGGCACGAGCTGGAACCGGGGGCCAGGCCGCGGCCGTTCCGGTCATTCGTGGGGCTCTAAGCCTAAGTCCACGCCCAAGCCTGCTCAGTAATGAGGGGGCGCCCTCACCCGTGAGGGTGGGGGGGGCGGTTGCGACACTTCTCCCAGACTTGGGTCCAGGCGGTCCCGGACAGATGGATTCGGGAGGTGGTGTCGTCCGGTTACAAACTAGAGTTCCAGTCCCGTCCTCCCTCAAGGTTTCTCAAGTCCCGGATACCTACCGATCCTTTGGTCGCCCAAGAACTCCGAGTGTCGGTAGGGAATCTTCTAGATATAGCGGTCATCCATCCGGTGCCAACCTTGGAATTGGGTCTCGGTTTCTATTCCAATCTTTTCACGGTGCCCAAGAGGGACGGATCGGTGCGCCCTATCCTGGATCTGAAGTTCCTCAACAGGTTCATTCGTACACGGAAGTTTCGCATGGAGACTCTGCGCTCGGCCATCACTTCTCTTCGGCAGGGGGACTTCATGACGTCCATAGACATAAAGGATGCTTATCTGCATGTTTCCATCTGCCCGGTCCATCAGCGCTTTCTGCGCTTCATGGTAGAGGATCGGCATTTTCAATTCGTGGCGCTTCCGTTTGGTCTTACCTCGGCGCCAAGGGTGTTCACCAAGGTTCTAGCAGGGGTGATGGCCATTCTCAGAACTCAAGGCATTCGAATTTTGCCTTACCTGAATGACCTTCTCATCATGGCTCCTTCCTTCAATCAAGCGGAGAAGGACACCAGCATGGTGGTTTCTACGCTGGAAAGCTTTGGTTGGGTAATCAACTATCCCAAGTCCTCCCTGACTCCGGCCAGGGTGGCGTCCTTCTTGGGGATGACAATAAACTCTTGTCAGCACAGTGTTTTTCTACCTCAGTCGAAGATACTTTTGATTCAGGATTTGGTTCGGCTTCTTCTCTCCAATCCTCGACCGTCCATCCGTTTGGGGATGAGGCTGGTGGGGTTGATGGTAGCCTCCTTCGAGGCAGTTCCCTTTGCTCAGTTTCACACTCGGACGCTTCAGATGCATCTGTTGGCGTCTTGGGACCGTTGTCCACTTTCATTGGACCAACCCTTCCAGTTGTCCTCACGGGTCCGGCAGTCTCTTCGGTGGTGGTTGGTTTCGAACAATCTCTTGAAGGGCAAGTCCTTTCTGACTCCTCTATGGGAGACTGTCACCACGGACACCAGCCTTTCGGGTTGGGGGGGATTCTGGAAGGATCTTCAGTTCCAGGGGCAGTGGGGTCCTCGAGAGGCTCACTTGCCCATCAATGTTCTGGAGCTGAGAGCTATCCGTCTGGTTCTTTCTCTTCTGACTCACCATGTCCGGGGCCTTCCGGTTCAGGTGCGTTCGGACAACAGGACGGCGGTTGCATACATCAATCATCAGGGAGGGACTCGCAGTCTGGGAGCTCTCAGAGAGGTTTCCCTGATTCTGACCTGGGCGGAGGCTCATGTTCCTTGCCTGTCGGCAGTCTACATTCCAGGGGTTGGAAAACACGTAAGCGGACCTTCTAAGCAGATGCTCCTCCCGTGTGGGGGAATGGTCTCTCCATCCTCAGGTATTTCAGGCTCTGTGTCTTCGGTGGGGAACACCGGAGGTGGACCTGTTTGCCTCTCGTCACAATTACAAACTTCCGACTTTTGTATCAATGTCTCAGGATCCTCTGGCTCTGGCGGCGGATGCCATGTCTCTGAGCTGGGGGAAACTGGGGTTCCTGTATCTGTTCCCTCCGATTCCCTTGCTAGGAAGAGTGTTAAGAAAGTTGATTCTGGAAAAGGTCCCCGCCATTCTCATGGCTCCAAGGTGGCCAAGAAGAATGTGGTTCGCGGACGTCATTCGGATGGCAGTGGATCAGTTCGAGCTTCCTCTGCGGCCGGATCTTCTCACTCAGGGTCGGCTGCAATTTACTAACGCTGGCTTTGACGGCTTGGCTGCTGAAACCTCCATCTTAAAGGAGGAGGGTCTTTCTGATTCAGTTATTAAGACTCTTATCTGTGCTCGAAAGAGGTCTTCCTCTGCTATCTATGATTGAACCTGGCGTTCTTACATCGATTGGTGTGAGGCTAGATCTTTGCCCTGCAGAGTCTTTTCTGTTTCCAGAATTCTGGATTTTCTTCAATCTGGACTGGATGCTGGTCCCCAGCTTAGTACCTTAAAGGGGCAGGTTTCTGCCTTGTCTATTTTCTTTCAGAGGGCTTTTGCGCTTCATCCGTTGGTCAAGACTTTTTTCCAGGGGGTTACGCATCTGCGGCCTCCTAGGAAGGCGTTGCTACCTGTTTGGGATCTGAATTTGGTTTTGTCTGCTCTTCAGGCTCCTCCTTTTGAGCCTTTGTCGGATATTGCTCTTTCCACTCTGACTCAGAAGGTAGTCTTTCTTGTGGCTATCACTTCGGTTCGGCGTGTCTCTGAGTTGGCGGCCTTGTCCATTCAGGCGCCCTACCTTGAGAAACATCAAGATAAGGTGGTATTTCGGTTCAAATCGGATTTTCTTCCTAAGGTTGTTTCTGCATTCCATCTGAATCAGGACATTGTTCTTCCCTCCTTGTGTCCTAAACCCAAGAATGACAAAGAGAAGGTTTTGCACTGTTTGGATGTTGTTCGCTGTGTTCATTTTTATTTGCGTGCTACGTCTTCTTTCCGTAAGACTGATGCCTTTTTCGTTGTACCTTGTGGGCCTAGGAAGGGTTTGGCCCAGGCTAAATCTTCCATTAGTAAATGGATTCGTCAAGCCATTATTGGCGCCTATACGGCTAAGGGAAAAGTTCCTCCCTTCCGTATCACTGCTCATTCTACTCGTGCTATTGGTGCGTCCTGGGCTTTTCAGCACCAGGCTTCTGTTGAACAAGTTTGTAAGGCGGCTACTTGGTCTTCGGTTCATACTTTTACAAAGTTTTACAAGGTTAATGTGCGAGCCTCAGCGGATGCTGTGTTTGGCCGCAAGGTTCTGCAAACTGCAGTAGTTTGAGTTATGCTTCATCTTCCTGCTGGATACCCACCCTTTAGGGAAACTGCTTTTGGATGTCCCGAACGTTATTACTACAGGAAGCGGGGTGTGTGTCACAAAGAATAATACCATTTTGTGAATACTCACCAGTAAAATGGTTATTATTGGTGTGTCACACACACCCCGCTTCACCCGCCCTTCTTAGTATCCTGGTTTTCTCTACTTGGTGAAACTATACGTTTGTTGAGGGTTAATTTTTCTGGTACCTTGTCTTACTGCTTTTCAATTACACTGGGGATTAGGTGGGAGGTCCCAGGTATATATATAGACTGGGAGGGGCCAGTTTCAAGATCTCTCTCTCTCTGCAATGACATCTGGAGATGGTTTACCGAACGTTATTACTACAGGAAGCGGGGTGTGTGTGACACACCAATAATAACCATCTTACTGGTGAGTATTCACAAAATGGTATTTTTTCTTTTATTATCTCGTAACATCTATATATAGCCTTAGCTTGTCAAAAAGATTGCGCAAATGACCTTGCTAAAAGAAAAAAAAAGGTTATTTATTAATAAAATTCTATCACTTAGGCCTTGACTTTCCTTCAAATATCTCATAAAAATAATAATTTCACAATAAGTCCTAAACTTAAAACCTTTTTTAAAAAAGTCTAAAGTGACTCTGTAAAAGTTTTCCAAAGTTTTACGTTAAAAAGTAAATGAAATAAGTCATATTGAACTAGTAAATATTTTAGTTGCAAATTAAAGGGCTACAGAAGGCAAAGGAAATTGTTGCACCATTGCGTCAGGCTACATCTGGCACTGTTCTAAACTGTTTTATGTTTTTTTAAATTAATGATGGAATGGCTGAGATATAGAGGTTTAAAAACGTATTAATCTTTTTTTTCGTGCGGCCGCTAGTTGAGCGTCTCTCACCGCGCCCGCACTGCAGAGCCGGCACTGTGTGACTGACGTAAGGGATGGGAAATCGGGAGGTTTCTGACCGGCAGAGCGGTCGGGACAGGCAGCATGGGAGAGCAGGTTTGTTAGTTAAACTGGGAGGCCGATTCATTAATAGCGGCAGGTAGCGACAGTTGAGCGGCTGTAGCGGCATTTTCAGAGCGCCCGCTAGTAGTCGCTGTGCTTGGCCGTTGATCAGTAGTTGATAGCGACTCAGTCGGTTTGCCGTAATGTTGAATATTGGGTCAGGAGTCGCTATTTGACAGGTTCCGTGATGTATGGGTGCGCATGATAGCTACTGGCCCTAGCGACCGGCTCCCACCATATTCATTAAAAAATCACGCTCAAAAAATTCTCGCGCTGTGAAATGCATGTTTAAACCCCAGAGCGCGGCGTCGTTTTTTAACCCCCAAACCACCATATTTTTGGAAACCAAAAAAAACAAGTTTTTTAAATAATTTAGTAATGTGAATACATTAATATCAGACTTGTAATATCAATTCTGTACAGTTTTTTTTATTTTTATTTTTTTTCCCTTAAAAAAATTATCTAAAATGGCAGAATTGGTCACAGAATTTTTCACATTTAAAAAAATAAAAATAAATTAATAACAATTAATTATTAATATTTAAAGATTGTTCCATTGAAATGCATTGGAGAGCGCCAGGTAGCGAGAGTTCATACCTGTCGCTGTTCAAGGTCGGAAGCTGGCGCTGTGGGCTGAGGCTGGAATAATGATGAATGAGTCGCTATATGGCGCTATCTCAGTCACTAAGCAGGATTGGCTTGATAAATGTGTGATTGTGGTGGGGAGCTGGCGTTCTCGTGGCGGTGCCCGTCATTACCGGCCGCTCACCAGTTGGTTGTAGCACACTGAAGTAAGTAGCATCAAATATGATAGGATAAAGGGCACAAGACCAGGGAGAACTGGGTTCAACCACCTCAATAGTGTCTTCTGTTTGTTAGACACCAGTACATTAGATACCATTGGGGGCAATGGGGTAATGAACACCATAAAAAAGTTTATGCATGATAATTCATGGTTTTAATGCTCATAAATTGTGAAATACAGACGTGTAGGCTATATACAGTGGAATTTATAGGTTCTATGATAACCAGATAAATACATATGTAGCATTAAGAAGACATCAGACACATAGGGCAAGGTAAGGAATTACAAAGCTAAACATACAAGCAGATAATCATAGATGAAAGGTTTGCCCCATTTGTGCTGTCCTTCAAGCACAAAAAATCAAACACATAACTAGATAAGCGAGAAAACCAGTGATTATGCTTAAAGGCTGTAAGCATAATCACTGGTTTTCTCGCTAATCTAGTTATGCGTTTGATTTTTTGTGCTTGAAGGACAGAGCAGGTTTGTACCGTTTTTTTTTTTTTTTTTTTAATATTCTTTATTTATTTCGATTTTGTTTCAAGAGGGAAAAGACAATACAGGGTAGTTGACAACGCATTCAGTGCAGGCAAGTGAACATAACAGATTGAAAAAAAGAAAAAAAAAAAAAACATTCTTGATATGTTAGTTATGCATATTCTTTTCGTTTGACTCCTCAAACATCAGCCACGGTAGCCACGTGCCCCAGAACTGTTCGTCTTTATCATGTAGGGATAATGTCATATTTTCCATTTCTTTGATATTCAAGACCTGCCCAACCCAATCGTTCATTGTCGGGGCTCTTTTCTGTTTCCAGAGCCGGGGTATCACCTGTTTGGCCGCGTTTAATAAGTGTACTTGCAGGGATTTCTTGTAGGTACCTATTGACTGGTCTCCCAAGAGCAGCAAGAGCGACGCTGGGTCATCGCCGACCCCTGTTCCTGTGAGACCAGCGATCACCGGGATTATTTTCCCCCAGTATTCGTGGAGCAGTCTGCAACCCCAAAATATATGTAATAGCGTGCCCCTTTCCTCTCCACACCTCCAACATAAAGGGTCTGCTGTCGGGAACATCTTACTGAGCCTGTCTGGTGTGTAATACCGTTTTTTTCGGGTTTAATAAGCCTTTACTACATACAGGATTATGTGACTATGCATAATATCATAAGTGACAGCCAACACGGCTCTACCAATGACAGAAGCTCCCAGACTAACCTGATTGGCTTCTTTAAAGAGGTGAGTAGAAGCCTGGACAAAGGGGCGGCTTTTGATATAGTTTTTCTGGATTTTGCTAAATTGTTTGACCCTGTCCCTCATAGATGTTTCTTACAGGCCGATTCATTAATAGCGCCAGGTAGCGACAGATGAGCAACAGTAGCGTTATTTTCACAGCGCACGCTAGTAGTCGCTGTGCTTGGCCGTTGTTCGGCTGTTGACAGCGACTCAGTCGGTTTGCCGTAATGTTGAATACGGGGTTAGGAGTCGCTGTTTGACAGGTTCCGCGCTGTATGGGAGCGCATGACAGCGAATGGCCATAGCGAACGTCTCCCAGCATATTCATTAACAAATCACGCTCAAAAAATTCTCGCGCTGTGAAATGCATGTTTAAACCCCAGAGCGCTGGCGGCGATGGGTTAAAAGTAGTTTTTTAACCCCAAACAACCATATTTTTTGAAAAAAAAAAAAACAACATGTTTTTCAAAACATTTTGTAATATGAATACATTAATATCAGACCTGTAATATCAATTCTGCACAAATTTTTTTTTTTTTTTTTTTTAACCTTAAAAAAAATATCTAACATTGCAGAAGTGGTCACAGAATTTTTGACATTTAAAAAAAAAAAAAAAAAAACATTAATAGCAATTAATTATGAATATTTAAAGATTGTTCCATTGAAATGCATTGGAGAGCGCCAGGTAGCGAGAGGTCATACCTGTCGCTGTTCAAGGTCGCTCGCTGGCGCTGTGGGGTGAGGCTGGAATAATGATGAATGATTCGCTATCTGGCGCTATCTCAGTCGCTAAGCAGGATTGGCTTGATAAATGTGTGATTGCGGAGGGGAGCCGGCGTACTCGTGGCGGTGACCGTCATTACCGTTCGCTCACCATTCGCTACCTGGCGCTATCCCTCCCTTGTTAAATAAGGGCCTTAGGGAAACTGAGGTTTTCAGGGTTAGAAAAAACAGTTTGTACCTGGCTAAAGGATCATGGGAAGAGGACTGTGATTAATGATACCTACTCTTGTAACAGGGATAACCGGTGGATGTGCTTAAGGGATGAACTAGGAGACCCCCTGTTAGGGTCTGGCTTGGAAAAAGGGTTTCTTTGGACATGGGGAGCATAGGAGCAGTACTCAGCTACTAGGTGATATCCTTCTTAGAATTTATATTTATGAGCCCAAACCAGGAACACTACATGAAACAAACACTTCCAGGCAGAGGGTGATCGGGCGTTCTAGGCAAGTAGCCAGGCTCTTCAGAACTAGTGTGAGCTTTTTTATATCCTTAATTTAGAGCATCAGTGACCCTCTGCTGTATTTTCAGAATTTATTTATAAAAAAAAAGGAAACAACAAGAAAAATGGTGCAAGGTGATAAAGTAGGATTAACTATAAAAACACGGTACAAATAAATAGATATCTATACAAGTGAAAAGGGGAAAATACTTAAGAGTCTGTCTGGGCTGCAGATTCAGCTCATCAGTAAAAAGAAGATACCTGCCATTTGCGTAACAACAAAAATAACAACAGTAAAGAGTCTGTCTGGGCTGCAGTTGAATCGAATCAATTGTCTCTCAGTCCTCACACATCTCTCAAAGACCAGCGGTTTCTGGTCTCCTCTTCAGATGTTACAATGGAGCGTGTGTCACCATTGATGGTAAGATTCGAGTGTCCCTGGCCAATCCTGCCAGCCATGCTTATAGGCCCCAGAAAGGGGGGGGGGGGTCTCCCTACCCCTCCTACCAGGGGCCTGGTGTTGGTATCACAACCTGTCTCAGAATATTCCAATCTCATTTCTGCCAAATGATACCAACTGAACAAATTCCAAGGGAGGGGGTGACACAAGCAGGAGAGGAACTTTGGGATCTATTGATGTGATTTGTTTATTTTGCTTTCCAACCACTCTGGGGGTTTTATTACTAGGTGGGATGGGGACAGGGGCAGGAGATGGAAACTGTCTCTGCTTTCCATGGTTGGGTGATTTGTTCTGATAACTTACTTTGTTTATGCTGGAGAGTTTTATGAGGGGAGAAAGTCATCCCAGCTGACCCTGTGTGCATGCAGGGGGTTATATGGCGGGCAGGAGGGAGTAGACATGAGGAGAGTTACCGTATATACTCGAGTATAGGCCGACCCGAATATAAGCCGAGGCACCTAATTTTACCACAAAAAAATGGAACAAGTTATTGACTCGAGTATAAGCCGAGGCGGCTTTTTTCAATTGGAATTGGAGTTGACACACAGAAAGAGAGACACACACACAGAAAGGGACACACACACAGAAAAAGACACAGACACACACACACACACACACAGAAAGAGAGAGACACACACACACACACACACACACACACACTGTGGGTACCTGCTGCTGCTGCCGCCGCCGCCGCCGCTCTCAGATGAGCAGGTGTCGGGGGTCAGGGTTTGGCCGAGGTTACCCTGCAGAGGGGCAGCGGGGTCCCCCTTCCCTCCTCCGCAGCCGCCAGCCGCCGCCGCTCTCATACACACACCAGCACTTCCTGGCTGTTGCGCGCTGGTCGTCGGTGGGTGTGCCCCATATGGCCGGTGTCCAATGAAAACATTGGACGCCGCCCATTGACGACCAGCGCGCAGCAGCCTGGAAGTGCCGATCAGTGTGTGAATGTGTGTGCGTGTTTGTGTGTATGAGAGCTGCGGCGGCGGTGGCAGCAGCGGGTACAGCAGGGACCCGCAGCGGCCGCCCCTCACCCTCCAGCATCTGTTGGGTTCAGGGTTGCGGCCTTCCCTGGCATTCCGCCTCAGGACTCGAGTATAAGCCGAGGCGGCTTTTTTCAGCCCAAAAAGTGGGCTGAAAAACTCGGCTTATACTCGAGTATATACGGTATACAGAGCAAACTATACATATGTCTATGTGTATATAATATATATACATATATATATATGTATATATACATCGATACACACGCCTACTTACCCACATTTAGAAATAAATTACACCTAGGATATGTTCTGTCACAGCTAGCTTTAAAATAAGCAACTCTAGAGGATTCACGCCCAGTAAAACAGACTTGCTCAGTGCAAGTGTGTACACATGACACCATTAAAGTGGACCAACACCCAGGGGGGGATCAGCCCGGGAATCTATAAGATTCCCGGGCCGATCAGATCCCTCCCCGTGGGGCATCCGAAATCGGGATGCCCCACTGTGTGAAACCCCGCAGGACGCCCCGAAACCTTACCTTAGCCCCGTTCCAACGGCGCATGCGCGAGCCGCGACCGCATCACGCGCCTCTCTCTAGCAGGGTGCGCACCCACGCCGGCCGTTTGTAAATGGCCGGCGCAGGCGCGCTCCCTGTTAGAGGGAAGCGTGAGATGCGGCCTCCAGCGTTCTCAGAGCCGCTGTGGTTGTCCGTCGCTTGTCCGTACATACCACAGCGGCTCTGAGCGCTCTGATTGGACGAGCGCTCGCGTAGGAGCAGGGTGAGGCGAGTTTGTTAGGGCGATCTGGGGGGTTTCACGCAGCGGGGCCGATCGGGGTGCCCCGCGGAAGTGGACCAAAACCCAGGATAGTGAAAATCCTGGATGTTGGTCCACTTTAAAGAACCACTCTCAAAGCCATGAAACCTGAACCTGTGTGTGGTCCTAACAGGGATATGCCAAGTATAAACCCAGGAGTAAGTGATCCACTATGAGTAAGTGCCTAGATAGGCAATATTTGATGACCCATGCTTTGAATGACATCACATACAGTGCTTTCTTTATGAACTGATTGACCTTTTCTAATCTTCCTCACGGCCTTTTCTTCTAGGTTCAAGGGGAAATGAACATTCGCTCCATTTTCTTGCTCCTTCTTGGCATCGCCACCATTATTTTGTTCCACCAATACCTTTATACCAACCGCACCTCCTCACATGACTCACATAAGCCCCCCGTCCACCTCCTCGTCGTATCTTCCTGGCGCTCCGGTTCCTCCTTCCTTGGACAGATCTTTAACCACCACCCTGACGTCTTCTATCTCTTTGAACCCGGACATCCAGTCTGGATGAAATTTAGGTCGGAAAGTGCTGAGCTTCTTCACTATCAGGTCCGGGACCTCTTCCGCTCACTTTTCACCTGTGACGTATCTTCACTGCAACAATATCTTCCCAGGGGTGGGAAAAAAATTTCAGACATGGCTTTTTTTGCAGAAAGCCGCGCCTTGTGCTCACCGCCATCTTGTTCAACATACATTCCTTCGGAAGGGTTTGATCGCTTCAGTTGCCTTCACCGATGTAAGCATACCGACCTGAATAAAATGGCGGAGGCGTGTAGCAGGTATAGCCACGTAGTGATGAAAACGGTCCGAATCCTAGACCTCTCTGTCCTGCTTCCACTTTTTCGAGACCCCGCTCTTGACCTTCGGATTATTCATCTTGTCAGAGACCCCCGTGCAGTTGCCTCTTCAAGGAAGTATTTTCCCCTTGGTATAGAGAACCGAATAATAATGAAGGGGAGCAGTCGAAATATCACCATGAAGGGGACCATGGCCAAGATTTGCAACGCTCAGGTAAACATTAACAAGCTGGCCGAAGCAACGCGACAAACGTTGGGTGGGCGATACATGCTCGTACGTCACGAGGACCTGGCGCAAAATCCTATTGAGAAAGCCAAGGAGATGTTTAACCCTTTTGGTGCCAAGCACGTAACACCTACGTGCTGGCTTGGCTGGGCCTTAAGTGCCAAGCCCGTAGGTGTTACGTGCTTGACTTTCCTCGCTTCTAGTTTAAAAAATAAAAATCAAAAATACTCACCTGACCCCTTGTTGGATCCGGCCGGGTCTCCTCTTTAATTTGGTGCCATCCGATCCCCCGTGGGGGGTCGGATGGCTCCAGGAGAGCCCCCGGAATAGGCCGCCCCCCCCCCCCGCTTCTGCAGCAGCAGCTGCTAACTGTAAAAAAAAAAAAAAAATAAAAATGACATTCACTTACCTGTGTGTGCGCTGGCTCCCGCTGTCCCTCCTCTTCACCTGGGGGGGCCTCCGATCCCCCCCCAGGACTTACCGTTCTTCAGGAGAGAGCCTGGGAGGCTCTCTCCTCTCTTCTTCAAGATGGCGGCCGCCATCTTGCCTCTAAGCCCCGCCCCCTTGGGGGCGGGGCTTATGACGTCATCCCGGTCCCGATCACCGGCTTCAGCTTTCTCAGCTTCTCAGATGCCGGTGATCGGTGCCCTGGAAGGAGGTGACAGGAGATCCTCTGATCTCCTGCCTTCTCCTTCTCTGGATGCCGATCACCGGCATCTGTCAGCTGAGCGGCGAGGGACAAGAGCTTGCAATCGAAGGTAAGTACAGTAAAAAAAAATTTTTTTTTTTTCTAATAAAATACTTTTTATTATTGTGTGGTGTTTTTTTTTCACATTAACCCTTTGTGAGCTGGTAAGGGGTCCATGAGACCCCTTATACCAGTTCACAAGGCTGGGGGGGTGGCAAGTCACCTGCCCTAGCGGGTGGCTTGCCATTAACCCCCGCACCCCCATTACCTGCCTCCCCAAAGGCCAGGGGGGGGCAGAAGAGCCCGGGCCCACATAGGCTATGTGGGCTCGTAGGCTGCAGGGTGGGGGGGCCACCAAAGCTGGCCCCCCCACTCTGTGCCTACAAGCCCCCATAGCTGGTCCCGGGCTGGTTACTTTGGGTAAGGGGGACCCCACGTCATTTTTTTTTTTGGATTTTTAAGGGTTTTTAACCCTTAAAAATCCAAAAAAAAATGGGGTCTCCCTCCCCGGGAAGGGGGACCCTATGTCATTTTTTTTTTTGAATTAACCATTTGTCATCCAGCAGCTATAAAAGGCTTCTGGGCAGGAAAGGGTGTCTACCTATACATATGTGGTATCGCTGTAACCGGGAGAAATTGGGGTTTCTCACGCAATAAGATTTTATTGACAAACTTACATTTTTTATTACAAAAAACTCGACAAATTGTAAAAAAATATATATTTTTTAATTTTTTTCACACATTTCACCCAAAAATGTTGAGAATACACCTAAAAAATACAAACAAGACATTTCATGTTAAAGCCCAGACTCTGTTGAAAAAAACAATATATAATTTTCCTGGGAAATCCCTGGAAATCCTTTCAAAAATGACAGTTGAACATGTGTAGCGCGAAACAGTCAAACTCAGTCTGGCAACAGGGAGTGGCAAATGCTGCAGGTAGGCTGGCAGCGAAAGGGTTAAATTTGCTGACCTTAAGATGACCGAGGATCTGAAGAGCTGGATCTACAACATCACGCATCACGAAGTAAAGGGGAAATGGGGGTTATTTACCTTTTCAAAACAGTCCTCGAAAGTTGTCCAGCGATGGAGAACCTTGATGGACTTCAAGGCAGTGAAGGAGATCCAACAGGTGTGCAGAGACTCTATGGATCTGTTTGGTTATTTGCCGCTGAATTCGGAAAAACAGCAGATGGACCTAAGTGTGGAATCTACTGCGTAATATGAGATTGCCGGAAAGTTGGTCATTGTCTCTGGAACAAGTAACCAGATGCGCGGAGTGAGTGGGTTAAAATGAGTTACTACTGTGATTTAAACTGAACCAACAGCCTGAAACAGTTGGAAAAGAAAGGTAGCGACCATTTTGGAGCTTCCTCTCCCAACTGACATAACTGAAATGCACAGTAACAGGAAGCCCAGCCTGACTTCCTGTTTGCAGGTGGCCTGCAAGCCCATGAGCGGCCATCTTGTTTTTAAAATTTATCACAGTAGGCATTAGATGAAGGTAAATTATTTTTATGTGCAGCAATCTAAATTGTCCCGGGGAGAGGTGCATATGAGCACTGTTTGTTGTGTTGGTTTGACTTAATTCATTTTTGACTGTTGGTCCGCTTTAAAGTGGACCAACACCCAGGATTTTGACTATCCTGGGTCTTGGTCCACTTCGGTGGGGCACCCTGATCGGGGGTGCCCCGCTGTGTGAAACCCCCCCGATCACCCGAAAAACTCACCTCTCCCCGCTCCCAGCGCCGACGGACAAGCGGTTTGACAGCCGCGGACAAGCGGCTCCTCCGCCACCGCCTCCCGCGCGTCACTCTTGACGCGCGCGCACCCGCGCCGGCCATTCACAGACGACCGGCGCGGGCGCGCGCACGTCTAGAGACGCCGAAGACAAGGTAAGGGGATTTGGGGTGTTTGGGGGGGTTTCCGAGATCGTGATGTCCCGCGGGGAGGGAGGTGATCGGCCCGGGAATCTTATAGATTCCCGGGCCAATCACGGGAGGGTGACGGTCCACTTTAAACCAGACCAACACCCGTTTTTTCTTTAAGTGGTGTTGGTCCTGCAAGCAGCTAAAAAAAAAACAAGCTCCAGAATGCTGAAGTCCATAACCCCACAGGATGCCCGATATCCTTACCTTCACTACCAGCCGGTGCCATGAAAGTAGTCCAGCGATTGGCTGCCTGGAGGTCACATGGGCGGGGCATTTCTGCGGCCAATCGCGGGACTCCTTTCCCGGCTCGTAGTGAAGGTCTACAGGTCTGTGGGACCAACAACCAATAAAGAAAAAAATGGTGTTGGTCCGGACCTGTTTTGTGGACTTTTCCCAAGATCAAATGGCTGGGCAGTGCCAACAGTAACTAGAAGATCTGCTTTCCTGGCAGCCACTCCCTCATCGCCAGTCATCCTCCGGTAGTCTCGGTTTGTGAAATCAGGAGCTGCTCTTCCTAAGTCTGCCTGGCAGGTAGGTGTGGCCTCTGTACGCCAAGCTCCCATTGAAAACAATGGGCGCCTCTGTACACAGAAGTTCCTGGAGTACGGAGACCCCCTTTGTTTTCGATGGGAGGCCGCCACACCAAGACCACGCCCACCCACCAGCCAGACAAGGCAATCTGAATGGAGCAAGCACCACCGCCACCATCCCCACCCTCGCCTCTAGCTTTGAGGAGGCCACTCCATCATCGCCAGTCGTCCTCCGGTAGTTTTGCTTTGTGATATCAGGGGCTGCCCATCTTAGGTCCAGCTGTCAGGTAGGCGTGGTCTCTGTACCTCCAGCTCCCATTGAAAACAATGGGCTTCTCTGTACACAGAAGTTCATGGAGTACGGACAGGGCCGGCTCTAGGTTTGTGGGGACCCTTGGGCAAGAGAGTCATAGTGAGCCCCAAATTTGTGATGTCACCTTTCAGCTCTGCTGCCACAAATGAGTCCTCTTCTGCTGGTCACCCTCCAGTCCTTATTGTCTTTCTTATAGTCACCAATGGTCCTCTAGTCCTTATTGCCTTCCCTATAGCCACCAATCACCCTCCAGTCCTTATTGCCTTCCATGTAGTCACCAATGGTTCTCTAGTCCTTATTGCCTTCCCTATAGCCACCAATCACCCTCCAGTCATTATTGCCTTCCCTATAGTCACCAATGGTCCTCTAGTCTTTATTGCCTTCCCTATAGCCACCAATTATCCTCCAGTCCATATTGCCTTTCCTATAGCCACCAATCGCCCTCCAGTCCTTATTGCCTTCCCTATAGCCACCAATCACCCTCCAGTCCTTATTGCTTTCCCTATAGCCACCAATCACCCTCCAGTCCTTATTGCTTTCCCTATAGCCACCAATCACCCTCCAGTCCTTATTGCTTTCCCTATAGCCACCAATCACCCTCTAGTCCTTATTGCTTTCCCTATAGCCACCAATCACCCTCTAGTCCTTATTGCCTTCCCTATAGCCACCAATCATCCTCCAGTCCTTACTGCCTTCCCTATAGCCACCAATCATCCTCCAGTCCTTACTGCCTTCCCTATAGCCACCAATCATCCTCCAGTCCTTATTGCTTTTCCTATAGCCACCAATCACCCTCCAGTCCTTATTTCCTTCCCTATAGCCACCAATCATCCTCCAGTCCTTATTGCCTTCCCTATAGCCACCAATCGCCCTCCAGTCCTTATTGCCTTCCCTATAGCCACCAATCACCCTCCAGTCCTTATTGCCTTCCCTATAGCCACCAATCATCCTCCAGTCCTTATTGCCTTCCCTATAGCCACCAATCGCCCTCCAGTCCTTATTGCCTTCCCTGTAGCCACCAATCACCCTCCAGTCTTTATTGCCTTCCCTATAGCCACCAATCATCCTCTAGTCCTTATTGCTTTCCCTATAGCCACCAATCACCCTCTAGTCCTTGTTGCCTTCCCTATAGCCACCAATGGTCCTCTAGTCCTTGTTGCCTTCCCTATAGTCACCAATGGTCCTCTAGTCCTTATTGCCTTCCCTATAGTCACCAATGGTCCCTCTAGTCCTAGTCCTAGTTGCCGTCCTAGTTACATTCACTACTGCCACCAATCACCCTTCAGCCCTTACTGCTTGCTCCACTGCCACTAAAGGCTCCCATTCATCATTGCTGTCAGCTGTCACCTGGTTCTTTCCACCTCTATTCCTTGCCACCATCTCCATTGTTGCTGATCATCCCCTCTTGGTGAGGTCAGCCATGAGCAGGTCTGCACACAACACCCAGCATTTGGTAGTTTGGGTCCACTGCAAACTAACACCATGTCCAAGTGTGAGCCTGAGTGGGCCCCTGAAGATCCCAGGGACCCTGGTAATTGCCCAGGTTTGCCCTATGCTGGCGCCAGGCCCTGAGTATGGAGGCCCAATGGGAGCCAGCCACACCCAAGGCCTGGTGCGGGTGTGTGTCTAGCTAGGGGAATGCTGGGGATGCAGCCGCTGCTTGCATGGAGATGTAGCGAGGTCTTAGGGAAAAGGTGAGGGGATCGGGGGAATCTGGGGTTTCACAAGGCGGAGCATTCCAATTCAGGAATACCCCATAAGGAAGTAGACCAACCCTCATGAGCAGGGCCGGATTAAGCGCGGTGGAGGCCCCTGGGCACAAAAGCTGGTGGAGGCCCAGATACAGTATTCTTTTTCCTTTAAAATAATAGTCCAGCCAAGTAACTTGTCTGGCACCCGCCTACTTTCTGGAAGGTCAGATCGAGTCCCTTGTTCGGGCGTGTGCTGCTGCGCGGGTGCGTCCTGCTTTGCCATTCTGGGTGTGGGGGGTGGTGTAGTCGCCCGGGCTGGTTCCCTGCATTGAGCTGCCAGCGGCTGTGCTTGGTGGCTTATGTGCAGTGACAGCTCTGCACCCATCACTGTAGCGTTGCTGGCGGCGGCTTTGCTGCTCTAGACTCTCCGTCCTGCCCTGCGGTGGCTGCAGCCGTCAGACCAAAGACTGAAAAGCCTCCTGGACCAGACCAGAACCCAAAGGTTGGCGGAGGCCCCCTTTCCAGGGCAAGTGGTGGGCTCGTGCCCCTTGCGCCCCCCTCATAATCCGGCCCTGCTCATAAGTCTTATAGACTTAAATGATGTTGAAGGGGTGTTGTTCTTCTTTAAATAATGTATATTAACGAAATATTTATTTCCCTGTGGCCGGTCATGTTATAGCATTTAATTTTCCCAGGTGTTTAATGAGAGTTGACCTTAAAGCAGGACAAAATCTGGTATTTTGACTTTCTCAGGTTTTGTTCTGTGCCTCCGGGATGTGAAACCCCTCAGTTTGCCCAGTAAATCTCATCTCTCCTGTGTCCAATGACGCATGTGCGGGCTCTCGTCCAATCAGAACCCTTTGCCTTGTTTAAAGTGGACCAACACCCAGGATTTTGACTATCCTGGGTTTTGTCCACTTCGGTGGGGCACCCCGATCGGGGGTGCCCCGCTGTCTGAAACCCCTCCGAATGCCCAGAAACACTCACCTCACCACGCTCCCACGTGACCGCTCCAGCCAATCACAGCGCTCAGAGCCGCTGTGGTATGCGCGTCCAAGGCCCCTTGGACGTGCATAGCAGCTCAGCGGCTCTGAGCGCTGGAGGCCGCGTCTCGCGCTTCCTTCTAACAGGGAGCGTGCCCGCGCCGGCCATTCACAAACAGCCTGCTAGAGGGAAGCGCGAGACGCGGCCGCGGCTTGCGCATGCGCCGATGGAACGGGGCTGAGGTAAGGTTTGTGCGCCTCCTGGGGGGTTCCTCCCTGCGGGGCATCCCGATTTCGGATGCCCCGCGGGGAGGGATATGATCGGTCCGGGAATCTTATAGATCCCCCCTGGGTGTTGGTCCACTTTAACCCTTCAGCAAAGGGCTCTCATTACCTTTTAATGGTGAGCGAGAGTGGTCGCGTCCCCAGCCATGTGTGCGCTCCGGCACCATCAGAATCTCTTACAGCCCGCCAAACTGGGTTTTGATCCACTTTAAAGGAAAGAATTGTATCTGCATTTGTTTAGCTTGTATCTCTGTGTATCTCCGTGTATATGCTGTTGCAAAGCACTTATTTGTGTATTTCAAAGCGGACCAAAACCTTAAACCGGACTCTCAGCATCATTTAATGAAAAGCCCAAACCCTTAAAAACTATTCCCCAGCATCTAAAATTAATATATGTTAAGATTTTAGTCCCTTACTTTTTATTCTTTCCCCCACTGGGCTGCAACTCTGTTCAGGACTCCAAGATACGGGCGCCGCCATTTAGCATCACATATTTAGAAGAGGAGAGGGGTGAAAAGCACAGGGGGGGGGGGGCAGGTTATAGCTGTGCGGAGCTTGGGTCAGGTAAAGGACAGCAATCCCAGAATGCAGAGCGGCACAGTCAGACAATACTTCCTGGCTGCAGGCAACCTGAGACTCCACAGGCTGCCATCTTAGATGTTAAAAGACTCAAAAAATGCACTAGGCGTAGGTAGGATGATTTTTACTGTGAGCAATCTGTATGTACAGGGTGTGAGAAACATATAAGATAGGCTCTTATTCAGGGTGAAGGTCTGGATTAATGTGAGCAATCTGTATGTACAGGGGGGAAACATATAAGATAGACTCTTATTCAGGGTGAAGGTCTGGATTAATGTGAGCAATCTGTATGTACAGGGTGTGGGAAACATATAAGATAGGCTCTTATTCAGGGTGAAGGTCTGGATTAATGTGAGCAATCTGTATGTACAGGGTGTGAAAAACATATAAGATAAGCTCTAATTCAGGGTGAAGGTCCGGATTAATGTGAGCAATCTGTATGTACAGGGTGTGAGAAACATATAAGATAGGCTCTTATTCAGGGTGAAGGTCCGGATTAATGTGAGCAATCTGTATGTACAACGTGAAGGAAACATATAAGATAGGCTCTTATTCAGGGTGAAGGTCCAGATTAATGTGAGCAATCTGTATGTACAGGGTG